>JAPMOB010231866.1:0-13193 GCA_029875015.1 Lepomis gibbosus
AGCTGATTTCTCACCTCAAAACTTCTCAGAAGTGGATTTAGTGATGAAAATCCATACGAAAACTGTAAAATATAAAACTTCCTGCTGCTGGCCTCTGTCAAGTGCAGTGATGATGATGCAGTGAATAGTGAAAATTCTCTGACTAATCAGCAATCTGTCGTGTTTTCATGTTACATTTTAGTTTCCCTCAGCTCGATTGGAACCTCGACGGAGGTGAGGTGATACGAAAGAAAGTACCCGGAAGCAGGTACAGGTACAACATTTCTACAATGGAAACCCAAACAAAGGCGAGTCGAGCCAAAGGGCCTCCGCTCAGACTAGCTTGGTTTGAAGCTTTTTGAGGCGTTTGCATTGAAATGTCACAAGTCAAGGAAGTGAAGGGTTGGACTATAAACAAGCTGTTTTCAAGCGGTTCTGAGCACAGCTTTCTGTGGGCTGGACTTTGGGCTTTTTCACTATGCAAACCTGTTACATGCACAAAAAAAGATATAAAGGAGAGGGAAAAAGCCAAAAAGCATAATACCACCCCTTTAAGTCCTGCAATAGCAGGGGTTTAAAGTTGCTAATTAGGCCTACAAGTTCTGATGTTACTGTAATTAAGTATTTTTATGGACTTTTTGAGCCAGTTCGTCTGCTCAATCCAGTCATTCATAAAACACAGAATAAAGAAACTGCTTTCTTGCAGTCATATCTTCAATATAGTTGAGTCTCAAGCTTGTATGCAATTTGGTCTCATTTTGAGATATTACATTCATTTTATAGCTCAATAGCATTTTGAAAAGCTTTGACGTTTGAGTATTATGTCCTACAATCTTCTTTCTTGTCTTGCTTTCAGACAGAGCAGTCATACTTTGCCACAGTGAAGCTGATATACACCATCGGCTATAGCATCTCTCTAGTGGTGCTGGCTTTTGCTGTGTTGATCCTGCTACTCTTCAGGTTGGAACAGATATTTTATCACATTTTTTTATCAGTTTCCCATCAGAAACTGATCAAACTTAAAACCAGTTCACTTGCCACAGAGAGCCAAGCAGTAGTAATCACAACAATATTGTTGTACTGTAAACAAAGAAAGGAAGAGACCACTGGCCATGAAACCCAAAATAAAAAGACAAACAAATTTGCCATGAAAACAGTTGCCATGGTGTTAAGATGCAAAATAAATTACCATAATTTCCCCTATCGTAGTCCCTTTATAAGAGGGTCATACCTCTCAGTTCCAATATTTTCTTTCTTGAATTTCAACCCCCTTTGGGATGGAGTAGACCTAACCGGTCCTCTAGTCCTCTTAGCAGCTGATTGACACAATGTCAAGGGGTTCCTCAAACCTGCCCATCCAGCTCTTTAGTTCAATGAAATGAGAGAATTAGGAGCGTGTAGAAACACAAAACCACTTAATTAATTTATTTTTTCCTCTGTCTAAATGGTGTGTGGTTTTATACATGTAGTGCATTTGTCATGTCAACTTCCATATCTATCTTTATTCTTATTTACTGTTTTTGTTCCTCATATGCTGTATGTATTGGTACGTACTATACTGTCTCTCCAGTCCTATATTGTAGTTCTGTGACTTCTGTATGGCAGCTTTGCATGATTCAAAGTTCAAAAAAAGATTTTTCTATCATATACTGGCCCTTCTTGCAGGCACTCATTTCAGCATCTGTCTGAAACAATCTGTCGAGACCCCCCGCCAAAGCCCACTGTCTTCTGATTGGCTGTTGTCTAATGTGTTTATCAGGCTGCCGCAGGGATAGGGCTGTATGTTCCTTTGTGGGCGTGGCCAGCATCCTCTGCCTGGAGCAAATGACCATATATGGTGTTTATGTAATTTATTTGTAGCTTTGGCAATATTATTATACATTCATGCCAAAAAAGCTGATTTGAATTTGATATATGGAAATCCCCCTCAGAATGACATCATACCGAGCCTTAAGTAGAAAAAACTGTTTAAAACAGCATTCAGAACAGTGGAATATCTGAGGTTTTGGCTCACAGGGATATCTTTTAAATACTTTTACTGCCATTATTTGAAGCTTTGTTCATGTTTAACATGAACATCTGACATTGTAAGATTAAAGAGATGCCAGAAAATATGAAAAAGCATTATAGGCTCCCTTTAATGTATTGCTGTCTGGTTTGTTTTTTTTTAAACTGTTTTTGTAATTTTTTGGCTAAAATGATACTGTGTCATCTTGCAAGTCAAAAACCGTGGAAACCTAGACTTTATAGTTAATAATTGTAAAAATGTAGTGTAACAGTGTGTTTTAAAACAGAATTCATTTTGACAATCTGGCAGACTTGCACTTGTATCAAAACATCTGTCTTTTGAATTTTTTTGTGTATTTATTACGCGTGTTACCTGATCTTTCAACAGGAGGCTGCGTTGTGCCAGGAACTTCATTCACATCCAGCTCTTCATCACATTTATCCTGAAAGCTGTGGCTGTGTTCATAAAGGATGCTACGCTGTTTTCAAGTGACGATACCAACCACTGCACCCTTTCCACTGTAAGATATGAGAGTACAAGAGGTTCTTGGTTGTATTAAGAAACTCCTATAGACAGATTTTCCCAGTGCTTATACTCCTCTCTCATAATAATTTACTGTAATTTCTTCTTTTCCTTTCTGTTTTTTTCCTGTCCAGTTTGCCTGTAAGTCCTCTGTGGTCTTCTGTCACTACTGTGTAATGGCCAATTTTTTCTGGCTCCTGGTGGAGGCGCTCTACCTCAATTCTCTGCTGCTTTCTTCATTCTGTCACAGTCGTCGATGTCTCTGGGGCTTCAGCCTGTTGGGATGGGGTGAGAAACCTTGATATGCAGTTCCCCGTACATTCGTTATGTTAAGCTGCAGAGTGGTTCCAATATGAGATATTCCACATTTGAAATTAAGTATCCTATGTGATACTTTCACAAACAGACAAAAAAATAAAGAATGGTACTTATAGGTGATAGATGCAAGGATTACAAAACATTTATTTATACTTGAGTTCAGATTCCACCAAAACTTATACACTAAACGTTTAAATGTATGTTGGCTCAAGGTGATTTATCTTATAAATTAGAGGGGGGAAAAGTCAGATTTTTAAAAAATCTGACAATTAGTGAAAGCTAAAAGCAGCTAGTTGAACAGTTATCAGGTTTGCGAGCGCACTCAAGTCCACATGAGTTTGTGTCGGCCAAGACACCGTTGTTTATTCTGTTTATGCAGCCTGTACATTATATACAGAATGAGTCTCTGCTGTTTTGATCTTAGAAAATGGGCCTAGATGTGCGTGTGTTTTTTTTGTTTGTTTTTTTGTTCTTTTCATTTGATGGCTCAGAGATAGTAGTTCTTCTTGGAGTACACAAATACTTTTAATGTGTTTGCAGTTTTTTAGTCCATCTACCTTGCATGCTGTTTTTGCAACACAACTCTTTATTTTGGAAACTATGTCTCTGGTCATCATCTGGTTCTGCATTATAAAAGTCTTATCAGCTGCTTGTGCAGTTAGTTTTTTATTGCAGTTCTGTGTTTTACATGAGACTCACAGCTGCTCTTTAGGGACAACAAGAAGCAGACAAACTACCATCGGCCAACATCCCCAATTTATTATTTTAATACATCCAGAAACTCCAGGCTCAGTGGCATCAGCTGTAATTACCAAACAAACTGAATTAAAGTTTACACCCCTGTGGCAGTCACTTTTAATGTATTAGATTATGTTTGTGGGCTGAATGTGTCTTCAAAAGATGTTGAAGTTGATTTCTCAAGAATTCATGTATGATTAAATGTAATGGGTCCCGGGCACTTAACTTGCTAAATATCATGAATATAAAGGTATTGGTCCTCATTCTAATAAGGCAATAATGTGATGCACATAATTTAAATGTGTAGTGCATAAAGCATTTTAAATTATTAAATTTACTTTGAGTTCTTGCTGATTGGATCACTGCAAATATTAGAAAAGTTAACATTTAGCCAACATGTTCACACACTAACATTCACACTGACGGACACTGACTGACTGTCTTAATCGTTTATGATTAAACCAATTCAGTGTGTATTGATTGTGTATCACTGATAAGTTCTGGTTTTCTGCCTTTCCACAGGTGTACCTGTCCTCTTCATTGTCCTTTGGATTGGATCCAGGGTGTACTTTGAGGACACAGAGTTTGTATAAACTTTACTTCCATCTCCACAAGCATAATTATTTGATATATACATGTAAAGCAAACTGCAACAGACTTAATGACCAACATTGTAATCAGAAATACATTAATGGTGGCAGCTGTTAGAGACACAGAGAAGTACTTTTCTCATTTTCCTAAAATGATTTTATGATATACAGTATGTTTGTTTTTTTTATGAAGAAATGCATTGCTTGTTATGAGTTGATTTCAATTCTAGTATGAACTCAATGTACATCACACATTTAAAAGAACTTCTGCAGACTGACTAAAGTGCACATTTCAAAATGTCTTCCTATGTAGATGTTGGGACATCAACGAGGCCTCGCCCTATTGGTGGATCATCAAGGGACCAATTGTTGTATCCATAGCGGTGAATGCTCCCATTAAACAAACAAAATGATTGACTTTTATTTATGCAGTGCACAAATAACAGATTGTGCAGAGGATTTGTTTACTTTCTTTTTAAAGGTGGTTTCTGGCCATTAAATTTCTTTTGTGCGCATTAGAATAGAGTGGCAAAAACTCACCTCACAGTAGTCATAGTTAATTACACACTTGGCTGCTCATATTATTGCCATGACATTCAACAAGTAGACAGTACACATGAAGGCTTTATCCCATTAGAGCAGAACACTTTAATTCTTAGTTTGGCATTCTTGTTGTCAACAGGTTAACTTTATGCTCTTCATGAACATCATCAGAATCCTGATACAGAAGCTCAATCCTCGGCTGATCCAGTTCAATAACTCCTCCCAGTACAGGTAATCTTTTAGCTGCAGTTCATCAGTCATGGTTGTACGCACAGTATGAGTGACTGAACGCAGTTATACAGCATCTCCGATTTTAGTCATCACTGCATTTTGAATACAGGAAGACCTTGAAGAATACAATTTTAGAAATTAGCATTTGTAGGCATTTTTAGGTTAGTGATTTGCTTTAATCAAATTTAGCTTTCATCTTTTTCTCAGACAGTCTTGGATTTTCAAAGTTGTAAATTCTTTATCTTGAACTGTTGAGCTTGTTTATCAGTCTGATGGACACATTTTAAAATACTTTGTCACTCTCTTTGATACTTTTTCACACTGATGAGCAGACACTTTGATGTTTTATGTTCAGTCATTACTGAACCTCAGACTAGTCAGTCTGGCCACGTCTACCTTTCCACTTCCCAAGAGGCTTTTCAGAATTTCTAAATGAAATAGGCTCACTAATTGGCTGAAAGTGTTCATGGACATCATGCATATGCAGGTCTAATAAAGACATACCAAAGGTAAGTTAAGTGATGCTTGACTTAATTGCACCAGCTAGATTAATATGATCCCATATACATAAAAAATCATTATCCCTGCACTCACATTTTAATATCCTCAGTTTGAATCATGCACCTGCTACTGCCTTTTTCAGTTTTGTACAGACTGACACACGCACACACAATTATCCTCTTGATTGACGTCTGATCATTAGCGTTTCTTCATGCATGATGCTATTTGGAGCAGCATTCTGATGAGACATGCAATAAATCACTCCCTCAGGTAGCTTTACCTCCCGCATCTTGTTTCTTTCCTTTTGCGCAACAGACGCCTGACTAAGTCCACCCTCCTCCTCATCCCTTTGTTTGGTACTCACTACATGTTCTTCAATTTTCTGCCTGACTACTTCAATGTTAACCTGCGCCTCTGTATCGAGCTCTGCATGGGATCCTTCCAGGTACACACATGTATAAACTCTTAATATTCTGATAGCAATGCACGCACACAAACTCATCCCAACACATACCCAGGATGTCATCTCTCTAGAGTAGCATATGTAGTAATAAAACCTCATTGTTTTGTCTGATCAGTGGACATGGGAGTGAGTCCTATCCATCAAAATAAGTGCATTATTGTTGCGATATAAATCTAAGCCATTCATTATTCAACTCACAGATGTGTGAGGAAACCATAATACATTTTTCTGACCTACTTTTTATTCTCGTTCTTCAGCCTATCAGTTCTCTCTTTGTGTCTGACATTTAAGCTATGTTCACAAGAGCAACCTTTTAATGATGCGGATTAGTTGTAAATGCTAATGTTTAAAACCATCTTTCTTACAGGGGTTTCTTGTAGCAATTCTCTACTGCTTTCTGAATCAAGAGGTCAGTATAAGCCACAACTCTCTCAAGCATTTATTATAACATGTTCAACAAGTCACACAAATCTACAGCTCTCTGTTGCATAATGTTGCATGTGTACCCAGAGCACATGCCAGTGACAGGTGAGTGGTTTTGAGTTGTCAGACCCTGAGCACTTATGTAACCACCAAGACTAATGTGGGCCAACCTAATGCAGTCTGAGGGCAGTGCCAGTCTGTGTTACACTAACAAAGACCATGGCGCTAGAGGGATGGATTTGGAATATTTTATTGTATGTACAAGAATGTGGGAGATCTTAAATGATGGAGCAGAATGGATTAAGGGTCCGGATGGAGGGAGAACAGTGAGATGTTGAGGTATGTGGGGATGAGAGTCGAGGGTAGGGAGATGAAAAGATCAGGGTGATGAATGAGATGAAGAGGGGATGAAGGGTTGAGGGGAAGAATCAGGGTTGTGGATGGATGTATGGAAGAGAACGAGGGAATGGTGTCTGCCGGTGGCAGGTAGGCAGGAGGGATCCAGGGGAGTCAAGACTCGGGGCAGGTGAGCTGTCTTCATGTTATCTGGAATGTTGTCAGTTGGTGGCAGTAAGACAGGAGGAAGTCAGGGAAGTTGAGCGGAACCGTATCTTCATGTTATCCCTCCCCGAAAACATGGTTCCTGTGTTCAGACAAAAGTGACAGAAAGCGAGGGAAGAGGGAAAAAAAAGGGTTTTGTGTGGGAGGAATGTGAAAACTGAGTCAGAGGGGAAGGATGAGGTGTGCTTAAATACTTTTGAGCGGAAATGGGATGTGATCAAAGTGTGGTCTTTCTTCCCGAAACTTATTAAAATGAATCAAATTTAATACTCAGTACACAATAAATCAAAACTCATCTTAATCTGCTTTACGGCAACATGGCTAATACTGAAGTCACTGAACCAATAGATTAGTTAATATAATCTACATTTGCAGATTAAAAAAACAGATTAAAAATGTAAGGCTGTGGTTTATCAATGAAAAATGTTCTGGAGCCAGGGAAATTTACATTTTTCTTATGCTTCAAAAATATCACTGATACACCAATAAAATGCCAAATAAATTACCTGACTGACATAACAACCAATTAAAAAAGACTTGTCATCTCTAGAATGGGAACAAATGGTTGAATTTAATGTTTGGGGTTGGGATCTTTTGCTTGTTTCTGAAGTTTAAAGGAACAGTTGAACATTTTGGGAAATTCATATTCACTTTCTTGCATAGTTAAAATAGAAGATTGATGCCGCTCTCATGTCTGTCTGGTTTGTATAAGTTAGCAGCTGGTTAGCTTAGCTTAGAGTAAAGACAGTAGGAAACAGCCAGTCTGGTTCTGTCTAAAGGTAACAGAATCTATCAGCACCACTAAAGCTCATTAATTAAAACAATATATCGTATTTGCTTTACAAAAACTAATGTGTAAAATCTTCGATTTACGGTTTGACAGGGATTTATGTAACAGACCATTTTTCAGCTATCAGCATTTGCCAGGCAGCCAGCACAGCCTCCAGGAAGTACCACTTGTGGCTAAGAAATAGTCTGGCACATAAGATCCAGTAAAACAGAGAAATGTCATTCTAACACTTTTTGTTTGAATTAAACAAGATAACACAATATTTAGAGGTGCTGGTGGGTGGAATTTGTTACAATTGAGCAGAAACAGGTTGGCTGTTTCCCCAAGTCTTTGTGCTTAGCTAAGCTAACCAGAGCCTTATATTATGATACGAGAGTGGTATCAATATTATTGTCTAACTTATACACAAGTATCTGCTTTAAGTATTTTAATGATTCAGTGTTGCGTAAACATATTAAATGTGATAATTTTTTAGCAATAACCAAAAAAGCTAACAATTTAAACAAACACTTAAACAGCATCATTGTACTAGTTAGCAAACAGTCACATATGGTATTTTTTGTATGTGTGTGTTTGACAGGTCCAGAAAGAGGTCCACTTGCAGTGGCTGAGGTGGCAGGAGCGGAGCTATGGTGCGGTGTCACCTGCTGCAAAGGGCAGCCAGATGGATACACCCTTCTAGTGGTGTCCTTACATACATTCACTCTCTTCCAAGAAGTCTTCTGCTATCTGAACATTAACACAGAATTGCTTCTGTGCGCGTCATCTCTAAAAGGGTTGTACAGTACGTACAAGTGGTCATGCTACTCTAAAGCCTCAGTCTGTAAAGTTTTCATTCCAAACTCGATGTGTTTTAATGGCTACACTTCTTCAGCCAGAAAGGGAAAAGCTGAGGTGAACTTTCCAACAGAAAATGATTCTGAAATCTCATCCTATTTTACACACACGTTATAACAGGTCCTGCCAATCTTGTACACATATCCCACAGGATACTGTGACAACAGCTTTAGAAAGATTTCCTCTGAGGTCTCACTGGACAAGTGAAAGAATGATAATTTAACTGTGCTGTATGTTTAGCCTAACTATCAAAGAACCATCAATTGTCAAGTTTACATTATAATGTACTCAATGTAGACAGTCAATGTTTTGTTATGGAGCTGTGGCTTACTGCACAAATGAGTCATCACTCAGCTGACTCGCATGATAAATAAAATGTATTATTATTAATGAGTATCATATTATTCATTGGTATTAAAATATTAAATGACATAATCCATATTATATAATTCATATTATCTGAGACTGTGGGAAGCACTGATTGATTTTTCTGACTTGTTCAGCACACAGGAAGCTTAGTACTGTAAGATTTGTATGTTTTCTTTTGGTCTTTTTTCTTTTTGAACTTAGTGTTTGTGTATATTTATTTACTTTTATTTAATAATTTTTTATAATTTTATTAATTTTATTTAATTATTCACAGTAAGAATGAAATACATCTGTTGTTGATGCTGATGTTGTAGGGTGCAGGGTTTGTATTAGATCTCTGTGAGATATGATTTTGTGTTTTTATTCTTTTGTGTACCTCACCTCGTCACCACGTTTCTTTTATGTAAATTCAATTTTTGCCTTAATCTGTGTAAACTAGTGCCTGTCAGACTGTTGTTTTGTTATTTTTCCCTGTTGTTGCATTTGGATTTTGCTGCTTCTGTGATGTTTGATGTCTTGTGAGAATAGCACAATAAAACTGTTTACTCTGCTTCATCATGGCTCTCTGCAACCTCTTTCACTAAAGATGTCATCAGCTAGCAGCTGCAAAATGTTAAATCAGTGATAAAAGCTAAAGGCATGAAAGTCATTGTGGTTACAAGCAATACAGGTACAGTCTTAATCCAATATTTGCTGATACTGTAATCCTACATCAAGGGTTTTTAGGGTAAAAATAAAGACATAAACATGTTTATCTTCACACTATTGCAATAAATAAGTGTCTACCTGTTTAAATACACATTTTAGACAAGTAAAGCCATTTCAGTATATCAATAGACTATATGTTCCGGTTGTAATAAAAGCTTTTTTAGCTAGCTGTTTGTTGGAGTACATGCATGATTCACATTGTGGTGGAGAGGGGAAACATCAGAATCCTTTTGAATATTTCTAATGGTTTCCAATGGGAAAAACAATTTAAACCATCCCGTCCCATTAGATCCTTCACATTACAGTCCGTATTGACATCATAGTTTCCATTATTTCCATTAGTCACTGGCAAACAAACAAAGCATTTTAAACATTTAAAGTCAAAGCTGCAGCCATCAAAGTAATCTCCTGGTCTAGCATATTATAAAAGTATTCTTTACCTTTGGGTTTGGCTTTCTGTCTCTCTAGGGTGAAACAAAGCTTCGACTGCCATTAAGTGTGCATCTCTCTGGCAAAGCGTTTCGTAAATGCTAAAAATGTAATCCCTGGTTTTTGGCAAACATGTATTTTTCTATTTTTTTCTGTTTATTTATTTATAAGGGCAGCACTCATTAATGAACATTACTGTAAATGTGCCAGTGTTAGCCTACTGGCTAGGCCAGGAATCTGGATCTGGAAACATGAATGGTAACACTAGCACCTTCACAGCTACTGATGATTTGCCTTTGAGCAAGGCACTAACATAATCCACTAGAGCTGTGACCAACAGAAGTGAACCAGACTTTATTTAACATGTTAGTCCCACTGAGGATTGGAAATCTCTTTTGCAAGGGAGACCTGACCAAGACCACAGCATGAAGAGCTGCAGACACAACAGATCAAACAATAAATAATAGATATACTAAAATAGGGCTAAAAGAAGGATGACAACTAAGTTATTAATAAAACACAATGAAGAAAGAACACATTTCCTGTACAATCTGAATTCTGACAGATATAATATTCATCCATTTAGGTTTCTTTTGCCAACTATTCCAAGTGTTGCTGGAGCAGAAAACATGAAGGATTTCTTTTCCATCCCAGTCTAAACATTAGGGACACACATACAGTATGTCATGTGATCTGAGATAATGATTGCAAGATGTGAAAGAAATTTGCAGAGATTTGCACAGAATGGCATTACAGATAGAAATATACCAATGACTGTCAGTCTATGTTTTAAAGAAATGTAGATTATTCAATTAGCCCAATTGGGAAATGATCGTATGACTTTACTCTAAACTTCCTAAAGAAAAGTTCCACCCAAAGCTGAAAAATTTGTCTCTCTGCAGTTGCTGAAACCCCCAGATGTTTGCACCATCAGGTAGGATGGAGGCTAATAGGCAATCCATTAGAGTTTGTGCATAAAATGACTAATAAACCAAGCTCCTCTACTCATACTGGAGTGCTCCCCAGCTAAATGGTCGGACCTCTAGGTCCAAAATAACAATATTTACTTACATAAATATATTTCATTCTTTTCTCCGCTCACAAAGCCTTCTAATCACAAAGCAAAGTGGCAGAAGGTCTGCTTAGTCAGAAATAAAAGGACCCAGAAACCATTAATGTCTAAACTAGTTGGATTGGTGATATGACCAAATTTATCAAGGTTACCTGCGAAGTCACCTGCTGCCATCATGTGGTCTTTGTTGTCTTTAACAGTATGTTGTGATGTAGTTGTTTAACACCTCTCAATGTTTTTATTTATTTACTTATTTTGGGATGTTTCTTATGCACTGATTCTTTGACCTCCCATGCTCCCTGGCTGACCGAGGCTCATGGCAAGGTTCAGAGTGGGTGCATCTCGAAGCAGCCTGCGGGCCTGTCTGCTGATCCTCCTCAGCGGTGGTTTGGGATTTGTGTAATGGGAAGCGCAGAGTTCCTGGACAGGATGTGGAGTCACTGCTGAAGTGCACGGCCTCACACTGACAGAGGAGCTGGCTTGCGGCTGCACGAGTCCGCATCTGGAGAAGATAGGAAGCCCATTTTGGCATCTTGATCGCTGGTTGTCTCCGTCTGCCTTAAAAGGGCGAGTAAATCTACCCCGGGTAAGTCGGCTAATAGCCTACGAGTTTGTTGCACTTCTGGTTGTGTATCGCACCGCACCTCTGTGAGTTAGTCCCACAGCAGTCTTTAGAGGAGTTTCTTCTCGCAAACGTTTTCCAGAAACGCTGCTTTTCAAATATATGGATAAACTTAACACAAAATTGAACGTACTTTATCTAAAACATGTAGCCGTACTGCAGCTGCTCCAGCTGCTCTAGGTTTCTTTTGTTCTGAGGAGACAGCCTCTGGGGTTGATGTTAACTTAATAACAGGGTGCTCTTATCCCTGTGTTGTTTTGCTTGCCTAGACATGCACTGCATGGCTGCTGTGACTGCTGCACACAATGCATGAGTCTAATTTCACTGTAAACTCATTCCCCGTTACGTTAATTGCATTACATTCATTTTATGCATTATTGGTTCTATCCCTGGTATTTATTGTCATTATTATTTTGTTCTTTGGCCTGTGTTGGATCATAAACCTCCTCCTCTCCACACAGACTCAGGTGATGACTCACCTTTGGACTCTCCTCTCAGCCCTGCTGCTGGTTTTGACTGTGGCCGAACCTCTGAACAGCCCGGAGGAAAATGAGGTCCTGAAACAGACAGAGGGGGAGCTCACCAAGAGCCAGGTCAGTGATGCTATTAAAGAGATTCTAGTGTTCATATGTTAGAAATTTCCGTGTTGGATCATGTGATGGCGTTAGTTAACTCAGTTTGTTGGTCTCTTCTGTTTTAGAATCAGGTGACCGAAAATGCCAGGAATCTCAGTGAATCTACAGTGAACCACACACCTACCACATGTAAATCTTTCTTTTGCTGCATTTTTTTTTTGACTTGCCTTTCAGTTTCCCGTAAAATTAGCCTCTTTTTGTTTTACATTATAGCAGCTCCCTTGACAGTTTCCCTGAGCTCCAGTCCTGCTCCTCGGTGTCCAGGTGACCAGGTGATGCTGGAGAACAGCACAGGCTGTGGCTGTCCATCTGGCATGGTGAAGGATGTTGGCAACTGTACCTGCCCCATGGGCTTTATTCTGGAGGGAGCTGCAGAGTGTAAAGGTAAGAAGGGCCAGAACCTTTAATGAAGCAGCTGTAATGCTGGAACATCAATAAATCAGTACTGCATTCATTTTGTCAAATAAGTGTAATTGCTCTGCTCCTATTTACAACCAGGTTATTTGCAGAAATGTAAGTAGAAGTAAAAAGGGCAAAGGACAAATTGTTTCCAACATGCTTGTGCTCTACAGTAACACTACCATTTTCACGCAGTGATGTCAGTTAAGATGCAGCATATTATCTTCTCTTTTCTTGACAGATGTTGATGAGTGTGAAGGAGAGGGGCCAGGACCATGTGGTCTCCATGCCATCTGCACCAATACCCAAGGCTCTTACTTGTGTAGCTGTCTCCGTGGTTACCTGATGGGTGCTGGAGGGTGCCAGGGTTTGTCAGCATCTGTGTGTGTGTGTGTGTGTGTGTGTGTGTGTGTGTGTGTGTGTGTGTGTGTGTGTGTGTGTGTGTGTGTGTGTGT
>JAPMOB010231869.1:0-20117 GCA_029875015.1 Lepomis gibbosus
ACCTGCTCTTTATGAAAAGCGCTGTGAGATAACTGTTGTTGTGATTTGGCGCTATATAAATAAAATTGAAAAATTGAATTTAAAAAGCATAAAATAAAAAATGTCTTTGAGTTTGAGGCCTGTGGGACAATAGATGGTTTGTGGTTCTTTCAATAGGAAAGACATAAAAAGAACGGGAAGGAGACACAATGTGCTTCACTGCCCAGACAGTTTAATGCTGTCTGTCACATGATAAGAAAGTGAATAGCTCTGACTGCTGCCAATTACTGTTGTTCTGTTACAATGAAATCAGTTGCTGTTCAACTAGAACTGCAGAGTCTATAAACATTACTCACATGACATTTCAGACACGGATTCAAGCACAGCAAACAGTACAACCACTGTCTAGGGATCAGGAAGTTGCAATGGTATTAAAAAAAGACACAATTCAATGTACCTTGTTTAACAAGCCCTTCATAAATAAAAGAGACCAGGAGCCTGGACAAAGGGACACTAAAGGTGTTGGTATGCTTCACATTAACTTGGCCGTACACTGTAGGCCAAGTTAATGTGAAGCATTAAGACTCTGAACACTCAGAGTCTCTCTGATAAAGATAGCAACAAACACTTTTGTGTCTTCTCAAAATGTATTTGCTGTGTTGCAATCAGTTGTACACACAAGAGACTCTGCCTAGTTTCAGGCTATATTCATACTACTAGGAGTTTTAAAACTAAAACGATCTCTGTCTACACCAGCGTTTAAACTGCTTTTCAGAACTGATCTGTTTAAACTGCTTTTCAGAACAGGTTTATTAAAGCGAAACAGGTTTATTAAAGCGAAAACGTATTTAGTGGCCATTCACGTACACTGGGCATGCACCTGCAGGGGTAAACAGAAAGCAGATTCTCTACTCCGCAGTTGCAGAAGATTTGGCGAACGAGTAACTTACAGAAGAAGAACCACACCAAAGATTTTTTTTGCATGGACCGACAATGTGGTGGATCTGTTACTGAAAGTTACATGGGAGTCTAAAACTGTGGTGACGGAAAACAGACTGTAAATACAGTAGCATTACGTTTTTGCTTTGCATGACTGATAAGACTCAATCAGCCAAATGTGAGAGTCTGCGTCATTGTTCTGTTTTCGCCTGTCTGAACTTCTCCATTTTAGTCTGGACAGGGGGTGCAAACGTAGCAAAAGGTCTGTGTTTAAGAACAAAAACCCAATAGTGTGGATGTAGCCTCACACCGTACACGTGGCCAATCGCTGTGTAAAGACCGCGGGGTTTGCAGATTGTTTGTTTCAGAAAATAACAGAGTTAAGTGGCAGACTTGTTTGCTTAGTGAAGCCTCAGCAGATGCAGCAACAGGAAACAGGCCTTTTTCCAGACTCACCTGGTCACTGGAACTACAGGGAAGATTTTACATCAAATTGTTTTTGAATTACTTGTACTATTTTCTCTGGAAAAATAACTACTGTGCAATGAACGCTATAGACTGAGATCAGGATCAGTATCCTAATGATTGTGCATATAATTTACAAATTATAAAAGCAATACATACTGGAGGGGTGGATACTACAAGCATTCTACCAATGTATACCAGTGCATCAGTCCATGATGTTTGGAAAACCTTTAAAAAAAGACATATCCTGCTGATGAAGCACAAATGATAAAGGTTTGACATACACAGGGCTCTTTTTTTACAATAGAGCAGCATAGTACATTTCGGCCAATCATATGATGAAAGTCTGAGGAAAAGGAGAGAAGTACAGAGGTGGATAACAAGATACACCACCAGAGAAAATAAATTAGATCAACTTCCCCCCATTTCTGCTTATAGCACATTACTTCAAAATGATTCCTCAGAATGTGGCTTAACTACGAATGAAACGAATCATTAATATACTCAAATTCCTATAGATCTCATTAGAATAATTATACGAAACCAAGAGGGAGCAGAGGAAAAACAGAGAACTATTACCTGTTTCATCTTAACAAAAGCATTTCCCCCTCTTTCTACCTATTAAAAAACTATTATACCCAACTTTTCCTGTATTTTCCTGTTACTTGCTGGATCACTGGAGTTTTATCTCATTACCATTAGAATTTTCACTACAGTAAAGTGACTAACAATACATTTGTTGGCTTGCTTGTTCAAATAAAGTATCGACAGCCACCCTGTTCTGACACGATAGGTGAATATGACCTTAATGCACTCGGACAACATGACACCCATCAACCTAATTAGCAGAATGGGGAAGGGGGAATAGTGGGTGCCCAAAGAATGGTCTCTATGAACGCACAATGTGACCCACTAGACAACTCCGCTTTAGGGAAGGTTTCGCCTCACTGGGCCTTTGGTGTCTGGAGCCCCCAGGCTTTAGAGCTTTCTAGAGCTCGGTCTGGAAAAAAAAAATCAGGCTACAGTATGAACACACCAAGTAGAGCTTACAAAGACACAGGGATAGATGACATGACAGGCACACTGGGAGTACACTAACAATATCAAACTATGTTATATACATTGCAAATGGTCTGCAAAATCTCCTTCATGGAGTGGGTCCAGATCTCACTTTTATAAAACACCACTTTAACTTTGGATTTGATGGCAAAAGCCTTTGTGAAATACACAGAAGAAGGCCTTGTCTCTTCATTCACTGCAGGATAAACCTCGCTCGTGAACATGTGACCACGCTACTCTAAAGGGATATACCGAACACGTAGGGGTTTAAAGTTTAACCCAGGAGCTATTTATCGCACCATCATCTTAGAAAATCTCCAGAACAGGCATGCTTCTTACTTAAAAAGGTAAAAATCACAATGTTTTAAACTCTTCACATATACGGTGTCTCTCTTACTGCAGCCCCCCATACACCGCTTCAACATATGGAGAAATCCAAAGCCTGACAGGCTGAATGTGCTACCTGTACTACCTATTTGCTTTTTAGGCATGTGGTTAAGAACTTTTTTGCTCAACTGGTTAAGGGTTGGGTGTTTTTTTTAATCCGGTTCTTATCGAATCTCGGTTCTGATTCCAACCCCTTCACCGGAAATCTTGTCACTGCTTGTTGACCTTCATCCACTTCATCCTTGCCCATCTTCTCCTTCATGGCTAAAGTGAAAGGAGTTTCTGCACTAGAGGGGCATCTCTTGGGAGTTATAGCTAAGAAAAATATATTGGAATCATTTGTAGACATTATTTCTTCACCTTCCATATAAAAACGTCAGCTCACAAGTGTTTTGTACCTGAGCGTGAGACATTGCTGCTATTAGCTGTATCTGTGGCATCATTGTAGATGGGAGACGTGCGTTCCTTCAGATTCACGCCGTGTTGAATTAAATGTTTCGTTATATTGGAGTTGCTTCGTCCCTTGCACGAAATCTCCTCACTGCAGGTGTTTCGTTTTACTGTGTCTTTTTTAGTGAGGCTAAGTCAAACTTTTGAGCGTTTGCTGCAGACCGCCATGGTCCAGAAATGTAAACAGAAGTACTCTGTTCTCATATGCTTTGTTGGCATACTGCGTAACAAACAAAGTTAGGTCCGCGTAGCAGGTCCTGGCAGATAAGTGCTACGTTTATGTCCTGTAAAATGCTCACTGCAGTTCAATCAGGGGCGCTACGGAGATACACAGAAAGTTAGGACCCGATAAGCAGAATCCAAATAGACGTGTCCTAACACGTCTATTTCACCCTCAAGGATTAATAAAAGTCATGTTTTTAGCCTGTTTACCAAAATAAAATTGTGGATAAGACTGGAAACTGAGGCAATTTACATTTTTGCTGCCCCACAGTTTTGACACCACCGTGCTCCTCTATAACTCCAGGAAAAAAAAGTTAAAGTGCTGACAGAAAGCATAAAAGACAAATCTCTGAGCTCAGGTACCAGTAACTCTGACAGCTTCCAGTGCTTCTTGGATGCTTCCAGCACGTTGTCAGAACAATCTGTTGAATGATGACACTTGTGGTAAGACTGTAAGCCAAAAGCTTTCAGCTACATGGCTTGCCTAAACGCTTCCAAGTAGTTTCACACAACTCCTTGCCAACAAAGTCCTGAATGAGAACTCCATTTTGACGATCCGATCTCATTATCCTCCGCTGGGCCATTGTGGGAATACCCTGGCAACTCACTAATCAGTGCCTATGTCAATGACAGGATTGTTTACGGGGGAATGGAATCTCCTTTGGGAATGTCACGGCATCCTCAGAGGCCTGTGACTGTGCACCGAGCCTGGAGCGTGATGCATTTTTACACTACGAATGAGATTCTGCAGCTCTGTGTATGTGTGGGACAAGGCCCGAGGATAGCAGCGTATGCATTATGCATAATTAATGAACATGCGGAAAGGAATCACAATGGATGCCCCACACAATGCGTCAGTATCTACGGCTGGGGTTAGAGGTCGTGTCTGGCTTTGCGGGTGGACGAAGACTAACAAGGAGACCTTTGAGAGTGCAAGAGGTTTCATGTCCATAGCGAGGAAACAAAAATATATTGGTTGGTTGTGTAACAGCACACACTTTTAAATTTTGTTGGATTTAAATGCATACTACTGAATTAATTATGGTACACTCCTTTATCAGTGCCTCTCTATTATAAATTAGTGTTTACAACAAGCTACTGACGTGGTGTGTCTGAGAAAACACATTTTGAGGCCATGTGAGAGTTTCAAAACATAATGGTATGTTATTGCAAGTTGATAGAAAAGGTATTATATGTTATCTTCAAGGACATCAAGTCTGGCTTTTGTCTTCAGTGTGAAAGGGTGCAATCAGGATTCACACCCAGGTCAAATGACTCTGTGAAGCAGTCACAGGTATCAGCTCCAGCTCAGATCGGTGTGGCTCCTATGTTTATGTAGTGTTAGTATGCTAGGCTAACAGTCCATCAGCTGTGTGACTTTACATCCACGCTGGGACGTTATTCAGAGCACACAAACACAGTAAACACACCTGTCACCTGCCCAGCACGCTGCTGTTAAACCAGAAACATACTGGCTACACCTTATTTTTACACACCTCATGGGCTACACACAGCAACCACAGTCAAATTGTCACTGGCCTCCACGCTACTTTCTGCTGTTTACAAACCCCAGGTTGTTTGTGACTTTGGATGTGACACATCAGGGGGGAAAAAACAGAAAAGGCAAACTCGTCTATTTTCTAATGTACACGTTAATTCTGGTGTAAAAGGGGTATTACAGAATTGGGGTGAACTTTGAACATGACTAACATTCTACAGCCATGCCAGTGGCTTTGTTCACCATCTTAGTTTAGAATTAACAATAACCACATGCGTTAGCTAAGGCTGATGGAAATGTCATTAGTTTTCAAGGTATTTGGTCATAAGCCAAAGTCAGGGACAATTTCAGGTTTTGATTTGAGGTTGGCGAAGTTAAAGGTTCGCCAATGTTTTTACAATTCATCCTCAGGGGAATATTAATATCTATATACCCAATGTGAGGACAATCCATCCATAAATTGTTGAGATATTTCAATCCAGAACAAATTAGGGAGCCAACTGACCAGTGCCATGCCGCTAACTTGGTTCTATGGGGAAGCAATATTTATGACCACTCTACTAACTTAATACAAAAACACAGTGGAAGCGACCTTAGGCAAGTTCAGACCACAGTGCAGTTACACGTTAACTCACACAGTCTGCTTCTCTGCTGCTCTTAGTGGGCATTCTTCATTACTGGAACCAGAATTGATGCATTTTCTCTTCCTCTCTTTCTCATGTATTACTTTTACTTGTCCACTAGTACAAAAACTAAATTCAACAGCTTAACTTGTGACAACTCAGCCATAAGCAGCTACTACTTGTACCCTCTGTCTGTTGCAATATGCCTAATCCTGGAGGTACCACAGCAGTAAATCTGAAATCGTTTGAGTCTTATCTGTTGCACCACAGTGTGTTGTTATTTCAGCTGCAGCTGGCTGTCCAAACTTGTAACACAGACATTAACTGTGCTCATCTGCTTCCATCTAGTACCTTATCTTTGTAACGGAGCAATGCTTTGTTGGGAGAAATAAACAGAGGCCACAAATGAAACAGTTCTTTGTATATTCTCACATTTCACTATTTTATTAAGGACTACTCAGCCCCTTCCTCATCCTAAACAGACAAGGGCAAATGAGACAAATTAATCAGCATTTATACTCAGACCTGTGTTCACTGAGAAGGCTGTTACATTAAGAGACGAGGCCGAACAGCTCCTTCTTACTGCTTCTATGTTCAGATCTCAGCTGTCCTTTAAAACGAGACACATTCATCTGCAGCACCAAATTGAACACAGACAGAGTAGAAGCACCGGTTTGCTGGCAGTAATCACCTGGCACAATGGCCTCTAAGGGTTGGAAGACCTGGCAGCTTCAAACAACCTTCATAGGTTTTTCAAGTGGTCTGAATAGAAATGTTACTGTGGCATAGCTCAGACGGAAAAAGGCAGTGTTTAGTCAGACAAAATAATTCACAGTGACTCATTTGATGAGTAATGTGTGCTTAATGGTGTGTCTGTAATATTTATTTGGCTGTTAAATTTCTCCTAAACTAGAAAGAAAGAAGAATCGTATCAAAATGAATCATCTGGCTTTGATGCCCTGTCAGCTAAGAACAGAATAGCATCTGTTCCCATCATTGTATGTGAATGACGGTCAACATCCATAAAAGACCTCACTGAATGGTGCAAGTCTCAGATTCAAAACTACCTCTACAGCTGATGACAACAAAACTCACTACAAACATGTGACTGACATGTAAAGGGATTGTTGTGATGAGTGTGTTTAGCTATAAGAGCAGCCCAACCCTGAACTGGTAAACTGGTAGGCTATAACATTCATACTGATCAATGTCCCACTTGCTCAAAAGTCTCACCAGTGTGATATCAGATTTCAATACCAGAAAGAATCTGCAGTTAGTCTACTGCTAAAGATTAGGTTAGTCCACTGTACACTGCTCCTTCTGGCCATTCATTTTTTAAATTACTCAAATTCACAGCACCACTTCACCCTGCGGATGTATAGATTTTTGACAGAAACATCAGATTTTGTGACCAAGTGTATAATACTGTAGCCTTTTGATTTTTCCCCCAGTGTGCACCAGAGAGACTAAGGGTTGTGAAAATGCAAGGTGGTACACTAAAATCCGAACAAACAGGGTTATTTCTCCATACAAGAAATGACAACCAACTCGTGTCAGGGGGGCTGCATCAAAACAACATCAAGCGCCTACATGCTAGGAATACTAGCACAGTTGTACGAATGCAGATATGACGTTACGGTCCGGCGGGCACAGGTTTGTTTCCTCCCGCAGCACACTGACAACATACAACACTGAACCGTGACCCTCAACGGCAAAATACATAATGAACCATGGCTAGTAAACTGCTCCACCCCAATCATGGTGGATGCAGAAATGTAAGAGCTTTTAGAGGTGTGGTGCTAGAACTAATTAGTCATGCTAACCAGGAAATGATGCACAAGGGAGATGATTGGAAAACACTTAGACCTCCTGAGAAAACTATGCTTAAAGTACCCTTAAGCAAGACATTTACTAACCAAATGTTTTACTGGAGATGATGCTCAATGGCACAGCAGCGCTGCAGCAGTTATGGGCAGCATGGATATGAATGATGTGTATGTAAATATCCCTCCCTGTTTGTAGTTGGTTTGCCTCCTTAAATAAGTATTAAAGGGTGTCACGCATATCTGATTAAATCCTAATCTAATACAGGAAGTGAAGCATCAGAAGACCACTGGAACTGTGAATCAAATAACATGTAAGGGAGTGGGTGGCTTTTAAGACAGTCCCCTCGTGGATCACACATAATTTAGGATTCAAATTTCGAATGAAATCACTTTAAAAGAGAATGCCAAATAGAAAAACTGGACCAACTATTTTCTAGCAGAAACAGTGAAGGCCTTACTGTATGTAGAACAGAGCCGCACTTGTTTCAGTAGGATGTCTTCAATAGGTAATCCAACACTCACAAATAAATGGTTTGTTATTAGACTCACACATGACCTAGTGTATGGATAAGACCATAAACCAGAATACGTTGAAAATCTTGCAATTTAACCTTCTCTTTATCATGTGAATGCGGCATCATCTGGCACGTGAACATGAGTACATTTAAAAACTTCCTATCTTAGACCACGGGGCTCATTATAGAGTTTAGTTGCAGTTGGTTGTAAAGCCGAACAAGAACAAAAGATGTAATATTAACTGAAATACTGTGAGTGTCGTAAAGATGAGTCCCGGACTCAACGTGGCGTTAAATTGCCCTATTTTTGAACGGGGTCCTGCACATAGCTCTGTCAGTACGGAAGGATTAGCCAACCCAATGCAAGCCATGACTAGCTGGGGAGACGTTATTCGCGCTTTGGCCAGTAACCCACTTCTCACACACACACACACACACACACACAGCACCTCCACTCTCTCTCTCACACACACACACACACACAATACACACTTGCGCGCCGTCTAACATTAGCAGAATTCACTGTATGGTCACTAAACACCAACTACAGCTCTAACATAACGTTATCTAGCGAAGTGATGTGAAAGAAGGTAAAGCACACACCCCGTGCATGTCGCAGTAATGTGCTAAGTTAAAGTACCTGTGTTCTGTGGCCGCGGCTGTGGTCGTTGACCACCGTTGGTTGGTGAGATGAGCTTAGCTTTCGCTGTCTCCGTCTGGCGCTTCACCGCTGTTTAATTCTCTCCTCATCACAGCTTAACCCAGCAGAGTCGAACACAGCAGGCAGAAAGTATTTGCGAATATTTTTTTTCAATTACTCTCTCCATGCTGAGGGAAACGGCGCCAGTTAACGTTAGGTTGACCCTAAACAAAAAAGGCTCCCCCGGGACAACAAGGCTCACGGGCAGCGTTCAGACAGTTGCTGCTCTATTCTGTGGGGGGGGGGATGAAGACTACCACCGCTCTCCAAAAAGTCTTTCCCGTTTGAAACAAAAGTCCGACTAAATTCGCCTATCGCCGGAGTAACAGGACGCTATTTCCAGGTTCAAACTTGTCGATAGGCTCTCCACACCGTGTTCCACTCAATGGAGAGCACACCTCGGAGTGGAGACTGGCTGGACCGGAGCAGAGGAGCAGCGCTATCTCTGTGCCGCATTCACGTGCTATCGGAAATGTTGTGCACGAACAATTCCAACGACGGAGAAAGTTGGAGGGTGAAGGCGTCGTCATATTCCAGTCAGGAACCTGCCCGGTTGAGAATTAAAATGTTGGAGACTATGAAATTCGCATAATGAGTTCATTTAATATTTATTTGATAAGCTAACTAAATTGCATTTCTCCCATTCTTGATGCTAAGTTACCATAGCATACACAATCTTACAAGGAATCCGTTTCTAAAACAAACCAACGGTCACATCGTAACTTACTGAAATAAAGGTTAGATAAAAACATGATATCTCTCTTCTCTGTGGAGTGATGGTCGGTAACTTGCACGACAGTACAGAAATGACCCATGTGTCATCACAGTTCTAGTCAATGAATGCTATTGTTCTCAGCCTTCATGGCCCAGAGCGTTTACCTCCAATTTGACTGTCAGGCGCCACAATTTATCACACACACGGCCTTAAACAGAGGCAATACATTTGTAGTAATTCTAAAGTTAGATGGTAGGAACACATGAGGTGCACCTGAAGGCAGCATAGAAGTAGCAAAGTGCACCCAAGAGCCCATCTTTGTTATGGGGGCTGATCCGTTTTAATAAGGCCTCCATCCGCAACAACAGCGTGGGAAACATAATTAAATAGTCAGAGCATACTTTTTTTTCAAGAATTAACTTCCACACTCAAAGAAGAGTCTTGGTTTTCTTACTAAACTAGTTTAGTAAACTGTTTTAGCTTTAAGTGTTAGCTTTAGCGTTATATCATAGAAAAACAAACACTGGCTCTTATGTAGAATTTATTTAGTATCACAGTATATGAAACGACCTGGGTGTTTGGAAGATAACAGCTTTGCTGCATTAACACATTGTTTAGTTTTCCCCAACAGCTTAGTGTTTGTGCTGTGCAGCTTGTTCAGCCACGGTTCATTTAACAGCTGCTGTAGATGGTCAGATGAAAAATGTAACTCTATTCTTCCTACACGTTTGCACCTCATTTTAACACAAACAACTCACAAGAAAAGTGTCAATTAACCCAGAGACAGCAGATTTAACCTTGTGGTGAAATGTTGTGAGAGATGCTGTAATCACAGATTTGAGAAGTGAGAGCTGTTTCAGTCACACGCTCATATAGATACTGTACAAAGGCAATGTGATCTGAAAGCTATGCACTTCCTTTCAGAGGATGATTCAAAGAGAGAGCCACAGCCAGCTGTGATATGACAGCTAAGGACATTTATTGGCTCCAATTTTCCCCCACCAGTGTCAGTCACACATCTCAGTTATTCAGTGTCAGTGCTCTCAACTGCAAACCTCACCTTCTTGGTCTTTAGTATTAATAGCCCCTGTATCCACTAGGATGTCCCTGTTTTTAGTCAGCACCACTAAACAGAAGCTGATCCTGGATCACACTGTTGTTTGAAACAAACTTTTTTTTCGTATAAAAGCAGAAATGTTTCGTCTGCTGAAACTGAACAGAGGCTCCGTCACACAAAGAATAGGCATTAAAGCAAGATGTTTTTAATGAACTGAAACAATGCTGTACAGAGGAATGGTCCAAAACACATTTGAACTTTTATCCAGGTCTGGTCATCGGTTACATGCATGTACTCAGTTTTAGGTATGTTCTTGCCAATGTCCAGCCAGAAGAAACATCCAGCGCTGAAACAAATGACCAGCAACCACCAAATACTGACCAGTCATGGATTTCTGCACCTGCGTGCTTGATTTCAGTCTCTAACGCGCACTTACAAACTCTGCCTGTATGAGTCATACATTTTGTCCTTGCTCTTTAACTCACCTATAAAAGGTTCTGTCAGTCATGTAATACTGGCAGGGTCATTTCTTTCATGTTAATAAGCCAGTGGTGGAATGTAACTAAGTACATTTACTCAAGTATAAATTCAAGGTACTTACAATGTATTTCTATTCCATTTTATGCAACGTTATACTTCTACTACGCTACATCTCAGAGGCAAATATTGTTTTTTTATTATATAATGTTAATTTTTTACTCCAGGACATTTACTACAAGTTAGGCCAATCATTCAGTTCAATTTTTTCATATGCTTCCTGTCTAACGAAAACCCTGTGTATCTCTGTTCCGATAACATGAAGAATTAAGTGTTCCTTTGAGAGGAGTCTCCTACTGCTTCAGCTAAATAAACTATTTTAGCCCCACTTGAATCAGCTGAAAAGTGCATCACTACAGAGCTGAAAACCGGGTGTTTTTTCTGAGCTCAGGAACAGCTCACTTTTTCGAGATACGTGGTTCTCACAGGACAACAACGATACAGCTTTGAACCCAGGACTTTTACTTGTGTATTATCACAGTGTGGTATTGCTACTTTTACCTGGGTTTAGGTTTAGGCGTAAAGGATGTGAATACACCACTGCGATAAGCGAGGCTACATCATGTACTTGTTAAATAGGTATATTGTATATCACTCTCTCGCTTTATAACGCATTCTGTATTAATGTTCATTTCTCCTTTGGCAACTCAAAGGCATGCTGGTATTACATTTGTTGTTCATTTTCACAGCTAAGCTGAGAAGCCTACGCTGCTGCTCGGGCTGGCTAAGCAAATTTGGCCAGGTGTAGTTATTTGGACATTTGCATCTAACTAGAGTTATATTCCATGATGTAAGGACAGAAAGTAAAGAGGATTGTACTGGGGAAAAGAGCCTTCTTCAACTGCTTTCCATAGTGCTTCAATCTGTTTCAGCTTACATCCAGATCTGGCAGTTGTTGCTTCTGACTAGTAAACAGCATTTTGGTGATGTCTGTCTTTTCTTGTGTCATTATGCAAAAACTCTCATCGCCCAGTGTGACAGATGACACCATGAGATAATAAAACCTTCACTCTGCATTCATTTAGGAACATTTTTCATTAGCAGCGAGGTCTCCTTTAACATAGGATACATTCTTTCTAGATATCGAGAAAGCACACTCATCACGATCTTGTTAAATCTTCAGCTGATGGAGTTTCGCCCTGTGTAATGTGATGAATGAGTTATTGGAACCAGTTTTAGCTGTCTGCACACTGCATAAAAGCAAAAGATTTGCCTCAGGAGCGACCCGTTTCTGCTTTATTTCTTCTCTTTGTAGGGCTGTAAATTTTAAATGACACATTTAACGGATTAGCAGATCTAGCAATTGCAGGTCAGCTCGTCCTCACTCATCATCTGCTAGTCTCTGATTAATGTAGGTTAACCTTGGCCTTTACTTACATAAATGATTTTATTTTTTTTGTCCAGAAAATCTAGTTCATAAAGACATTTGATCCAAACCTGCCCTCTAGTGTCCGCATTAGCTCCACACAGTCACAACTGTACTGTGGGCAGACCATATGCCTATCAGTGTGGCATTTACTGATGACAATCTTGATGCATTTGCAAAAACTAAACATGCAGTGATCAAGCACATTAGCTTTATGTACAAAAGATTTATTGCAGTAAAAATGTAACACTGCTGTATGATATTTATCAGTGTGATTTTTTAAAAAGAAAATATGAACAAACATAACCACAATGTGACTGCATCCATGTCATGTTAGTGAGAGAGAAGTTAGCTTGGGTTACAGACCATCAGACAGCGTCTCTCGGTTACAGTAGGTGTGAATTTCTTTGTGACTGACACACAGACAATAGACGTGTTAATCAGAAAGAGAAGCCCAGGATGTTTTGTACAAATCATGCCATGCCATTTAAGATGCATTTTCAGTTACTCCCTTTTAATTCAAAGTAAAACAAGAATATAAAATGATTCAAATCCACATTTATAGACAGGAAAGATCAAATATGACATGAACATAAACAAAAAGAGGGAGGAGGGTTTTGCATTTACATTGTGCATTTACACTGTACATTTCATCATTCTGCCCTATTTTAATCTCAGTTCATGCTCTTACAAACTAGGTTAGTTTAGATACTGTGTCTGTACCAGAAATGGAAAAAATGAAAATCAGTCACATAAAAGAACAACAAAAAATATGAATAATATACTCTAAAGTTGCTTTGGGTTTCTTGAATGGTACTTTTTTTTCCTTCAGCAGATTTCAGTGATGTGGTATTGTATCGATGAATGTAACTGCCAAAATAAAGGATGTCAAGTTAGGCAGGGAAATAATGCAGAATACATTCTATACAATTTATGGACTGTAAAAATGATTAGGGGGGAGGTGGGGATTTTTGCTGAAGGGAGGGTGGTTTGAATTGTTTTGGGGAGAGAAGGAAAGGATTTATTTAGGATATGCAGAACATTTTTACTCAGGTTGAAACATTTTCAACTAGCATGTCTTTGCATCAGTTTGCACGTCCTCTGGCAAATTTATGTCCAGCTGTATGTTCCATAGACTCTGTATGCAACTGTGCGACCTATACAATTTGCCTAATGTTCTTTAAAGTGCCATTTTTTTCACAAGCCAGTGGTCACCTACAAAAATGTACATCATATAAAATGAACCTATAACATCATGCATGTTCAGCAGTCTGGGGTTCAACCAAGAGGTGAAAAATATTACAATGCTGCCTCTTGTTGGCTAATTCATTGACAGCGTTAATAACTTCAAAAACAGACAGCAGCTGGATTGCCGGGTAAACAGAATGCTCTAGTTGTTATGTTTACCATAAATTTGGTAATTACCAATTGATCTGTGCTATTCTTTGTTCATTAACACATTAAGCTTGAAATCAGGGTTGAGCTGAGAAATTAGGAGTAAAGTGTTCTTTTTTAAAAGTGGTAAGGAGGATTCAAACAAATATTAATAACCCTGGGGTGGGTCTTATCTTTTTTAAAGTACATTTTTTGGGGGCACTTTTAGCCTTTGTTTATGACAGGACAGAGACAGACAGGAAATGTGGGGGAGAGAGAGAGGGGATGACATGCAGCGAAAGACTTCAGGTCAAACTTAAACCCGGGCTGCTGCGGCAAGGACTCATTGTACATGTGTTGAGCGCTAGTAAAATGTAAAGTTTGTCCCCTCCTCCCTACCCAAATCCTTTTGATACAGTCCCTTAATGAATATTAAGTTTCAGAAGAGACTGTGAAACAGCTTACAAGGCAGTGATTTCTACCACCATCAATTAACACCCCACAGGAAGGAACTCTAAAGGAGGAAAACCGTCACCTGTTAAGTAAAGCTACATGAATCAAAATAAAAGTGTCTTGTTGGCTCAAATCAACACGTTAGGCTGGTGTATCCGATAGTGAAGCAGTTACCTGAACAGCAGTCTGGCGACAGTGGACATGTTGCTCTTAGTGCAACAAAAGCGTATTAAAATGTACCTTACTGCCAGGAAAAGTCTGAGATATAAAAATGTCTGTAATATGATAGACAGTGATAGATTTAGCAAAGTTGCACAGCGTTAGCTCGTCAAGCTAATCGTTGCAGTTGTAAGGACAGCAGGCTGAGGGCTGGGGTTCAGTGGTTCACAGTTTGTAGGGTGGAGAATATATATTTTAGAAAAGGAAACAAAATAAAATGGCAGAGGTATTAAATTATCTACTCTGCCTGACCAGAAGCAACAAAAAACCTGATTATGCTTATTTATAGGGCTGCACGATTTGGAGAAAAAGTCATACTGCGATTACTGTGGACAATATTGCTGTTTGCGATTCGATTACAACAGAACAAATAAAAATGAGTTTACTTGCTTGATTAATCAAGGAAAATGCACAAAATACAGACATTCTGAAATGTGTATTTGAACAAAGTCAAACGGTAAACAATATTAATAACAATAACGAGTAAAACTGAACTAAGGGAGCGTGTTGCTCTACGGAGGAGGCGGCTAGAAGGATCAAATATTAGCACAATGGCATCCTGGCTCTGGCTAAATCTACATCTGTCCACTGCAGAGCCACTATATTTAACCTGGAGGAGGAACAAGTAAACATCAGTGTATTAGTATATTACAACATCAAATGAAGAGTAGCCTTTAATGTTCAGTTAATAGTATACTGTAAGAATAACAATAATAGCCTATATCAATTACTATTTTCATTATAATTTCATTTAATAGTATAGTCTATTAATTTACCACTAGTTGAATATTAAATCCAGTTACAGCTGTTTCATTTCTGTGGGGTTTTATTTATTTATTTAAACCTTCTGCAAGAAAAAGACTCTACATTAGTCTTATTTGTTAATACTAAGAACAAACTTGTCATTAATCTCATTGTTCATCATTTGAAAGTTTGCTTTAGCACATCAAACCTTTTTTAATGTCCCGCCCCATCCAGGCTGTGATTGGTCAGTTGGCTTTATGAAAAGCTGAACAACAAAAAGGCAACGATACAGTGTAAAACGTATCTTAGCGCTTCAGCTGCAGTCTCTCTGTCTGTCACAGAGCGACTGGAGCACTGGCAGTTCTCTCGGTGCCGCGTCCGACTACGTTTTGAACGATTAGCAGTGGGGCGGGGAGGGGGGTTACGGTAGGTTTTTGTCTTAAAAGTTACTTGCACACAGCTCACGAATCATTTTTGTGATTGCACAGCAGGCCCATATGTTTTTAGAGCCACATGCGAGAGCCCGGGGTGGGTGGAGATAATGAGCAGACAGCGTCACATGCATCTTTTCTGTTTTATTAAATCGCACACTTTTTGCGGTTATGTAATAGCACATGACGGCATCGCGACTGCGATTAGATTAATCGTGCAGCCCTACTTTTTTAGAAAATATACAGAGTTTGGGACTGAATTTGAATTAAGTGCTTAAGACTGAGTAGCCTTTCTTATACATTCATTTTTCCCCCCACTAAAATATTTTTTAAAACCACCTTTTCACTAAACCCATTTGGTTAACTTCATGAAAAGTGACTGTAGTGAATAAACTGATGATCACAGTCTACATGGAAAGACAGGGTGCAGGAGTACACTGTGGCAATTGTTCTCTAATATTGCACTAAAACATTTTGGCACTAAACCCTCAGGCACAAAGCTTACTAAGACCCCAGTCAGTCCCAGCTGCCCGGTGGGAGGCAGGACTCACAAGCATCTATGTCCACTTTGTCACTAAACACAGGTGTAATACTGTCTGTTTTAGATATTAAGTGATACCCGGGATGGTGAAGTCAGATTTTCACTCTACTCCTGAACCCTGGCAATGAGTCCATTGAGCTTATAAACACGCTGAGAGCAGAAAAAAAAAGAAGCAGAATGAGATCATAGTGCAAATAATAAAGCAGGACTTCAAACTATCAGGGACTGTAATAATGAGCGCTCACGAGTGCCACGTTTGTTTTAGCAGCAGTGACAACGCCTGAAACCGAGCTACGACCAACTGATGCATCAAACATGTAAAACCTTGGTTAAAAATCAAATTTTGTTAAAAAAATAAATTCTCTACAGTCACGCCTATTTCTGATGAGGCTTGGAATGTATGAAAATATTTTGAAGCACAGTCTTACACAAATATGCAAATGTATT
The DNA here is from genome assembly GCA_029875015.1 of Lepomis gibbosus. Taxonomy (NCBI): domain Eukaryota; kingdom Metazoa; phylum Chordata; class Actinopteri; order Centrarchiformes; family Centrarchidae; genus Lepomis; species Lepomis gibbosus. The sequence continues at coordinate 16,548 of JAPMOB010231869.1, forward strand.
TCCTTTCATCTGAAGCATTTTAAATTCTTATACTTTTATTTTATGATAGCCGTTGCATTTTTCAAATTGAAGAGGCCAAAACATTTAAACAAATTTAAAACCAAATGAGCGGAGTTGTTTCTCAGCAGAGGGCATGGCAGTAAAATCATCATTAAACAAATTAATGTCACAATGTCACATTCCTTTGAGGAGAGAGACAGAAATGTGCCGTATAACCTACTGTATGACGTCAGTTTCTGCACAGCGCTATCTTCCTGCCAAGTAAGAAGTTTGAAACACACCCGAGGCACCTCTTTGCCACACACTGTCCATTCATACACACACATGAATTCAACATATTGGTCAAACAGTCTTTGCAGATGGTGTTTAAGTGCATCCGATGGGTGAAGTTTGCCCCACTGAGCTGTAGAGTAAATGCCAAAAAGAGTTAAGCACCTTAAAGCCAATTTGTGTAGTTTTTGTGACAGAGAAATTAGATGACAATGTCTAGTGGTGAACTCCACCCAGCTCGTACTTCAAGGTGGTTAAAACAAGCACTCAAGATTACTTGCAACTACAGTCTTAAGTCTGGTCTGACTGTTTGTTCCCTTGACACACACACACACATATTTCAAAGCCTCACACACACACACCCTGAAAAACACTGCAGCTCATTCTATCTCGATGCAAACTAACGGTATTCACATTCAGAAGACGCTGACAATTTCTGCACTGTGTTCGCTCAGACACTCACTACACAGGGGGGGGTGCAGTATGAGCCGGGCTTTAGCTGTTGTCCTCGTCATTGCTCTTCGGCAGGGACTTCTCTGGGTTGGAGGAGCCTTCGAAGCGCTGGGAGGCGATGGCTGCTTGGTGAGACATGCTCTTCCTCACTATGTCACCTTTCCTCCACAGGGTGATCTCCTGCAACGATACAATACAAGCCTAATGATATACAGGGGAGTACTTTATTATTATTGTGAAGGGTAAAAATGTTGATTTATAATGTTTAACAAATATTAAAATTTCTGATAGCTGAATAACAGAGATTCTTTGACAAAATTACACCCAAGAGAGCTGTTGAACGAAAACAATTCCTAGTGTTGTCAATGCAAAATGTAACTACTGAAAATCCTGTTAAATGAATAACACTGTTTTAGATGTGCTGATCCCAAACATGTTCACCTGTATGCAAATACATGTTGCATGGTTAATAATGAGATACTATATATCAGGGGTTGGCAAATAAGTCTGGCATCGGGCCAATTTTTTTTCAAGTCATTAGATGGCGGGCCAGAACATCGTCCATTTATCATTTATAATCCTTCGATTACTGTGAGCCTGTTTAGTTCAGTCAGTAGAGCACAGGACTCTCATTCGAAGGGTTGTGTTTTCAATCCCCACTTGCTGCTGGTATTATTTTTCTCCCTAATCAACAAATTGATCCTTTTATATGTTCTCAATTAAGCTGTGCCTCCCAGCGATTGGTCCACATCAACCCATGGACACTTATTTTCATTTCCCCAGTATCTCCAGGCACAGGAAAAAACTGTGTTTCTCATTCAGGGGAATCCGATCTCACCTTTTCTGACGGCTTTTTCAGAGGTGTGTCAAGCAAGCCAGAGACTCTTTCCTTCAGAAAAGTTTTCAAAGTAAAAGCTCTCAATTCAACACCACACGAAGCGCTGCTGCAAAGACGTTCTCATGCCTTTATTTAGTAGGCACAATCCCTTAAGAGGAAGTGATTATGTGAGGGACTTTTGCTGTCATGACATCTGTTTCAGCACCAGCTGCTGTAATGTTTGTTTCTTTGCAGCTATTAAATTAATCTGGCCAGATATTATTGCTGGTGGGCCCGCTTTGACCCGTGGCCCGCCTACTGCCGACCACTGCTACATATCCTGTGAAGGAACTAGGACTGGAACTAACATTAGTGTCCCTATGGATTAAATTATTTTCTTGATTAATCGTGTAATATAAATTTTTGGAAAATTCTCACAATAACTCAGATCCCAAGGTGACGTCTTCGAATCGCTCGTTTTGTCCAATCAAAAAAAACCCAAGGATATCAAATTATTTGGCATTTCTGCTTGGAAAATGTCTGAAATGATTAAATGATCTGAAATTGAATCAAAACAGCTGCTGACAAATGTTCCTGATGATCAACTGAGTCATTGCAGCTCCAGTTTGAACTGTACAATGTGCAGCAAGGGCTTTTTTTGCAGAAAAAAAACCATTAAGACACACATTATTGTTTCAAACAGACTATTTGTATGCATGTTTACATCATAGACTGTATATAAGAAATGGACATAGTCATGGTGACGTCACCGGTTGGTTTATGGACTGCCGTTTTGAAGCCTCGAGTTTGGCCGATAGGGCGCCGCCACCAGGAAGTGCCCGGTACGGCGGAGCTAATGGCTGTGTGCGGAGCTAGCTAGCTAGCTTAGCTAGGTGCAACTGTAACTCATGTTAACGGTCATTTTAACAGGCTGAAAACTTTGTCTAGCTAACAACAGGCTTAAAACTAAATGTTCTCACCAGAGAAAGTGAACAGCCAACTCCTAATAAGCTTTTTCAACAGCGCTGGTTAAATTTACACAGCGTCGAGGGTAGCGTCGGCTCTAGCTTGATTGACAGGTTGCCATGGTAACAACTTGTCAATCATAGATAATCCTGCCCTAAAACATACTCTGCTTTGTGGTCTATTTTAAAATAAATGGGACCATAATTTACTAAATGAACATCATTTTGCATTGAAGAAGACTTGAAACTAGCGGCTGAGACCATAAACTCATCAGGAAAGTGTTATTCAGCTGAGAAGTAGGGTCATTTTCCCATTGTTCCTAATGGAGCCTGACTTCTTTTTGCAACCAGAAGAGTCGCCCCCCTTGCTGGATTTTCAATAGAATGAAGCTTTTAGGGACCGCATTCGCTTCATTTTGTAGACCGGAAGCTTCCCGCTTGGTTTACATACATAGATACTAGAACACGTCTGGACCAGATCTTAAAGTCTCAACCTCAATCGGAGATACTGTAACCCTGTTTAAACCTTCAGGGGTATGTTTTTCTATCTAGAGAAAGAGACAGAGAAGACATTACACGGCTGTTTTCTTCTTCTCCTCTTCTTCCTCTTCCTCTCTTCGTGACGAGTAAACTTAACTTAGTGAGTAAAATCAGTAGAATGCTCTTTTAACCTTCAGGTAGGTGTATTGCACCCTGAGGTTTTCAGCTGAGTAAAGAAGGCTACGTTCACACTGCAGGCTGAAACGACCTAATTCCGTTTTTTTTGCCCCTATGCGACCTGTATCTGATCTTTTCATGACAGTCTGAACGACACAGATCCGATCTTTTCAAATGCGATCCAGGCCACTTGGGTATGTGGTCCAAATCCGATACAGATCGGATCTTTTTAAATGCGACCTCAGTCTGGATGCTCAGGTCGCATTTGATGCGACTTTGACGTCACTGTAGAGCAGCTGTTCTGCTGTAGACGGAGCCCCCATGAACAAAAAAGCTCCTCAAAAAGCCATAATTAAACATGTGGCTCTCTTCCTTCTCTGCCTCACTATCAACTGCTCACAAATTCCC
>JAPMOB010231871.1:0-17442 GCA_029875015.1 Lepomis gibbosus
GTGATGATTGGGACTGTCCTAGAGCCACATACTCCGTCCTGCCTGTGAGGTAAGACTGGAACCAGCTTAGTGTGGTCCCAAAAAGTCCTACCACAGACTGGAGATGGTGAAGCAAGATGTTGTGATCCACGGTGTCAAAGGCGTCGTATGTACATCACAATAGTCCAGGCTGTGTGTGTGTTCTGTGTGACGCTTAATCAACAATCTTAGCCTTAAATAAAGCTCAACAACCTTTAACTTATTTTTGTTGTTTTGACCGTCATTATTTTCAGTTACGATCACATTTTACTCTGAGATCAAGTCAGTTAGATAATGACTTACAACTGAGTGATCTCCAGTTTAATCATGTTGTCTAAACTGCTTATTTGAAACAGAAAACAAAGGCGCATAAATCTAGATGTCCTTTACCGTCATCCATTGCAGTGTGAAAGTGGATCTCCAATTACTGTGCAGTAAGGAACAGTACAGTAGGTCTAAGCTGAACCTGTAGGAAAGAAATCTAATAGAGGTTTATATGTAAGGACTGTTAGGGTAACTGCTAGAGTTCACCGTGTTGTGACAGAAAAGCAGCTGGTACAGAATAAGTGCGCAATTAACTAGTAAAAACATCCTTCATCATCTTTACAGCACCAAAATTTCACCACAGAATGCAATTAAATTCCTTTTGTGGCTTACCTGACATGTGTGAGTTGAGAGTGTGTATCATGAGTGGGTGATGGATGGGTCTCATGTACTGGGGTTGGGCAGCCATATGATTGACATGTTCCACAGGTGCTGAGTGGTGAAGAACACTGACCTACAGACGCGGGACAAAGACCATTATCATCAGGAAAAAGGTGGACAACAAAAGGAAGAACATAAAATGACAATGAGGTCAAAAGACTGATCAATATCTATATCAAGTTAAAACAGATAAAGAAAAGGAGAAAGAAAAAGAAGAAGAGAGTGAAAAAGAGTTGAAATATGGCGTTTGAAAGACATCAAACTGACCTCCAAATTGAACTCATTGCTGGTGTAACGTCCGTTGAGTTCAGAGCAGGTGAGTCTGAACTTTCTCTCACTCAGGGTTGCAGGTCGCCAGTTCCTGTAACGCACCTGTCTCAGTGCCTGCTCATAGTGGGCCATGGAGTCCACGCCTTTTAAGACACAGGAAAAACGTGTCACACTATAGTCTAAATGTTTTGTAGCACTGTGTGTCAGTTTGTAACTGCAATATGTTATGACAGGAGTCTATTTCAGGAACATGCACAGCTGTCTCACTGGATAGAGTGAATGTTCAGGGGCAGGCCATTTTTAGAGGTATTCTTCAAGATTACATTTAAGATGGAAAGGTGCTTTGTTTCATGTGTGCCCACTACTGAGCATTAGTATGGCAACATTTATTCCTTAAAACATACTAGACAATATTTAAACTTATTCATTAGTTACTAGTAACTATTCCATTAGCTACCAGTAACTCTTCCCATTTTACTAGTAACAATTGATTAGATACTTAATTTTTAGTTACTAGTAATTATTTCTTAGTTACTAATCACTAATCAATGGGGCTCTGCAGTTCAGACATCATCTATTCGTGAGTTGCTCGTAACTATTCGAATAGTTACTAGTAACTATTTACATTTTTCTAGTATCTATTATTTAGATACTAGTACTTATTCATTAGTTACTAGTAACTATTCACTATTAACATTTGAATTCTTACTAGTAAATTTCCTTTGGTTAAAATGGCTTGTTGATAGTAACATTTTAATTGTTATTAGTAAGTTATTAGTAATACTACTAAAATGGAAATAGTTACTAGTAACTGATAAATAGGTGATGCAGAGCCCAATTGATTTCATGGCAAAATCTGCAATTAGTTTCTAGTTACTAGTAACTAATGGATTACTTACAAGTAACTAAAAATAAAGTACTAATATCTAATCAGTTGTTACTAGTAAAATGGAAATGGTTACTAGTAGCTAATGAAAAAGTTAGTAGTAAAGAATAAGTACTAGTCGCTTTTAAAAGTGACTATTAAGTTTTAAGCAATAAATGTTAAAACGGATTGCATTAGTACCATACAGTACCCCTCTTATCAGAGTGTTAGTCCTGCTTACCATATATTGATATTCCAGAGGTGGAGTTGGTGGCATCCAGGTGTTTTCCCAGTAAAGCGCTGTGATGAATCTCCAGACTCTCCACCTCAGGATTCAGTTCTTCCCCAATTATCAGCACATCACAATAGTCCAGGTTATGCATCACCTCCATCACACCTGGTCTGTGGACTGCATACATGGACAACAAATGACAGAAAATTTGTTATGTATGCAAACAGCTTTAATGATAAAAAACAAATAACCAGCACACATAAACAACTACTTGTAAACAACTTGTAAAAAACCCTACCCTAACAGAAAAAAATCACACTCGTAACATTAACTGAAACATTACTACAAGGCTAGTATGAGACGAGAGCATCCTAACAACACACGCCGCCTCTCTACTCACATCCACCAAAGCTGTCCCCCTTCATTACTGTGCTGGTGATGTGAAGTTCTTTGAAGGGCGCCACACCCAGCGGGCCCCGCAGGTCACTGGCAGGCCTGACGAGTCGATTAGATCCTGTAATGGTGATTCTTGGTTCACTGGGCGGCAGGACCATAACTACTGCCTTGATGTCTGGGATGGAGATACACGTGTCCTCCCCAAAACACCTGACAGACACACACGCACACATCAGAAGAAGAGATGAGAGCGAGAAGTTACAGGATGGGTCAGCACCAGTGATACTGCTTCACTGCTGATTGGTCTTGATTTAACTGTATCTGTGTTGTGCGCAGCTTATAGGATGAAGGGAAAACATGGTTGGGCAGGAAGCTTCCCCTAAAAACTTTGAGTATTTCTCTTTGAGGGTGAAAATTCATGAGAAAATACAAACAACAGGTAAAGTTTGGAGAAAAAAAATCTTTACTTATTTTTTGTTAGAAGCTGAACAATACAAAAATAAACTGATCCAACAGGACTGTGTGGGTTTGGTTTGATGAGATTTGACTGACAGTACCGTGGAAAACATTAGCAAACCACCAACTGTCATCAGATGTTGCTCACTTCTGATTGCCGCCCACTTCAAACAAGTAAGAAGAGTAAGGACAACAACACAAATATAATTATATCTCATGTGAAATAACAAAAGGGGAAGTAGTGTATTCATTATTTATGGCCTTTAAGTTGTATGATTTTGTTCGTCAAATCATTCCAGCAAGAGATGATCACTGATTATTTCTAAGGTTAGGTGAATGCCAGAACAAGCTGGTATTTTCTGTAATGGACAGAAAATGTTGATGATGGGAAGATTACTTCATGGGATTGCATTGCCGGTATGTGTAATTGATAATTGCTTATAGTTACACCTCATGTCCTAGCAATCAGTATTACTGTTACCCATCTTTACTGCACTTCAATAGGTAAACTTTTTCATGTAATTACTGTAGAAGAGTCAGAAAAGTCCAATTTAAATGTTGCAATAAAGTGAAGCATCACTTAAATGTTCAATGTGAGTGCTATTATCCCTGACCTCAGAAAAATAATACATTTGAAAATAAGCATAATACACAAAGACAGACGTTAGCTTAACCCAGGTTTGCTTGATATGCAAAACTGATTGACCCTGTGAATACAGAGGTGGCAATTATCACTGAACAACTGTTGCTACTAGTCAGGACCTATAACATCGAGACAAGAAACAGCACAAACGCAACACCTTAAAGATTACTTTTTTAAAATTCAACAATGTGTTATGGGATTACATATTATCGTTTTAGCCTCAGTCACAGACTGGAGATTCAACATATCTACTGAGAGTATGGCGGATCTATCTGTCCTTATCTCGAGGGGAGCTGTGAAGTGTTGTTCAGACTTCTAGACAGCCTCTATTGCTGCTCCTCGAGCTCGCTTCACTTTATCGACCTGCACACGTCTAAGCTGATTTGACCTGCCAGCGTTTGCTGCTCAACAAATGAACAGGCGCTGGATGAGCGTGGAGACGGGAGCAGGCACATAAAGAATACGCTGTGAGACACATGAACAAGCACTCACACAGCATACAACTAAACACACACAAACTCACACACGTGGGAACACAAGGTGTATACATTCAATGTATTGCAGTTCAGTGCTTGGAGAAGGACCAGGTCAGCTACAATATGGGATCTGTAGGCAAAATCCAAAACAGGACTGGGATGCAACAGGAATTTACAGTATTAGCTAGTATGTATGTCTGTAGTTGTGTCAGTCAAAGTTATTGCATGGCGAGACACAAGAGTTATTAATTATACTGTAATGACTGGTGACATCTTTTGTAGCCCAAGTACTGTCCCAATACACAAGATCACATTTCCCTAAGAACGGTTAAAATTCTGGGAAGTGTTCTTGAGACAGCTATTTTACTGAGGATGCACTGGTTGGTAACTTTGGTAACAGCACAGATATACAGTGGGGCCAAAAAGTATTTAGTCAGCCACTGATTGTGCAAGTTCTCCTACTTAGAAAGATGAGAGGTCTGTAATTTTCATCATAGGTACACTTCAATTATAAGAGACAAAATGAGAAAAAAAAAATCCAAGAAACCACATTGTAGGATTTTTAAAGAATTCATTTGTAAATTATGGTGGAAAATAAGTATTTGGTCAGTAACAAAAGTTCATCTCAGTACTTTTTAACATAACCTTTGTTGGCAATGACAGAAGTCAAACATTTCTTGTAAGTCTTCACTAGGTTTGCACAAACTATAGCTGGTATTTTGGTCCATTCCTCCATGCAGATCTCCTCTAGAGCAGTAATGTTTTGGGGCTGTTGCTGGGCAACATGGACTTTCAACTCCCTCCACAAATTTTCTATGGGTTTGAGGTCTGGAGACTGGCTAGGCCACTTGAGGACCTTGAAATGCTTTTTACGGAGCCACTCCTTCATGGCGCGAGTGGTGTGCTTGGGATCATTGTCATGCTGGAAGACCCAGCCACGTTCCATCTTCAAGAGTCTCACTGATGGAAGGAGGTTTTGTCTTAAAATCTCACGATACATGGCCCCGTTCATTCGTCCCTTAACATGGATCAGTTTTCCTGTCCCCTTTGCAGAAAAACAGCCCTAAAGCATGATGGTTCCTCCCCCATGCTTCACAGTAGACATGGTGTTCTTGGGATGCAACTCTGCATTCTTCTTCCTCCAAACACGACGAGTTGAGTTTACCAAAAAGTTCTATTTTAAATTCATCTGACCACATGATATTCTCCCAATCCTCTTATGGATCATCCATATGCTCTCTGGCAAACTTCAGACGAGCCTGGACATGTACTGGCTTAAACAGGGGGACATGCCTGGCACTGCAGGATTTGAGTCCCTCTTGGCGTAGTGTGTTACTGATGGTAACCTTTGTTACTTTGGTCCCAGATCTCTGCAGGTCATTCATCAGGTCCCTCCGTGCAGTTCTGGGATTTTTGCTCACTGTTCATGGGATGAGATCTTGCATGGAGCCCCAGATTGACGGAGATTATCACTGGTCTTGTATGTGTTCCATTTTCCCACAGTTGATTTATTTACACCAGCCTGCTTGCCTATTGCAGATTCACTCTTCCCAGCCTGGTACAGGTCTACAATTTTCTTCCTGGTGTCCTTCGACAGCTCTTTGGTCTTGGCCATGGTTGAGCTTGGAGTCTGACTGTTTGAGGCTGTGGACAGGTGTCTTTTATGCAGATAACGAGTTCAAACAGGTGCCATTAATACAGGTAACGAGTGGAGGACAGAAGGGCTTCTTAAAGAAGAAGTTACAGGTCTGTGAGAGACAGAAATCTTGCTTGTTTGTGGGTGAACAAATAGTTATTTTCCACCATAAATTACAAATAAATTAAAAAAAAATTCTACAATGTGATTTCCTGGATTTTTTTTCTCATTTTGTCTTTCATAGTTACATAGTGTACATATGATGAAAATTACAGACCTCTCTCATCTTTCTAAATAGGAGAACTTGCACAATCAGTGGCTGACTAAATACTTTCTGGCCCCACTGTAGCAGCATAGAGAGGCCAACAGAATATTTTTTACTATTTTCATATGTTACATCAAATCCACTTCTGAGATATTTTGAGGAAAAATCAACTGTGTAGATTTTAAATATTGGCAATTTCCATGTCAATGTCAAAGTAACCTCCACATGAATGGCAGGACCCAAGGATTCCCAGCGTAACATTGCCGAAAGCATCACACTACCTTCTTCCTTCTTCTCAGATTGCATACTGGTGCCATGTGTTCCCTAGGTAAGCAACGCATACGCACCCAGCCATCCACGCGATTTAAAGGAAAATGTGATTCATCAGACCAGGTGAGTTCTGATGCTGACATGCCCATTGGCGGCGCTTTTGGCAGTGGACAGGGGTCAGCATGGGCTCCCTGACTAGTCTGTGACACATTTACATTTACATTACATTCATTCATTTAGCTGACGCTTTTTATCCGAAGCGATTTACAATTGCTAAGTATGTCAGAGGTCGCACGCCTCTGGAGCAACTAGGGGTTAAGTGTCTTGCTCAGGGACACACTGATGGATGTGTCTCAGAGGGGAAGTGAACAGGGTCTCTCACACCGAAGGCATGTGTCTTATCCACTGCCCCATCACCACCCCACACAATGTTCGCTTATTACCTAATATATCCAACCCATTGACAGGTAGCATGGTCACAAGATTTTCACTGTTTTACACTTAATCTGTCGGGGATCATAATGTTATTGCTGATCATTGTTAATATATATATATATAGCATATAGTGAAACTGTCATTCACTGCTTTGTGTGCTTGTGACATTGCAAGTTCATTCTTCCATAAACGACCAGCAAGAAAGTCTGTTCTCTGCATTATTGGCTTTGAGAAATTCCCTGTATATACAGTGCACATATGTGGCTACATCACGTAGCTTCGATTACACAATATGATGAACATAAAGGTTAGTTATGCCAGCAGAATCATGTTAATGGGTTAGTCAGTTATTATTACCTGTCCTTGGGGTGCAGTTAACTCAGTTAATAGAGCGTGTGCCCCATGTACAAGCCTGAGTCCTTACTGCAGTGGCCTGGGATGGAATCCAGCCCTTTGCTGCGTGTCACACCCTATCTCTCTCCCTCTTTCCTCTCGCTATCCCATCCTATCAAATAAAGGCAAAAAACGGCCCCGAAAATATCTTCTTTTTTTAAAGTATTACCTGTCCTTTTACATTTTATATTTCCTTTGATATAATGGAGATTTTGGCCTGATGGTGGCATTAAAGAAAAGGTCACAGGGGTCACCAACAAGATTGGTATTAATCCTTTGCATTTCCACAGCAAATATCTAGGAAATCCAGCCATTTTATGCTTTGCTCCTGTGAACCAAAGTGTTAATAACAATGTGGGTAACAGATGTCAAGCTATTTAGCATTTGACAAATGTTGGTCAAAAAGACATGACCTTTCTTGGGATCTGCAGCAGTGGACAAAGTCAATGCAAATCAAATTACATCCAGAAGTGGACACACAGAAGGAAAAACAGAACAGAAATGAAAAACAAAATGCAGAGGAAAAGCACATACTAGCAAGGAAAAGTAGACACTAGCAAGATGATCTTTCAGTTCACCAGAAGGTTTAAAGTCCATAATGGCCAGCTGGTCTGTTCAGCGGTTTAATAGTTTTTACACTAATGTTTTATCCTTTGCCAGCTCACAGGAGTTCTGTGGCTTAAAGACAAAGACAGACACAATACATTTGAGCGAGCCTTTAATGCTTTAACCATCTCTCCTCTGGCTGTCTGTAGTGTATGTAACCATCTGCTGGATTCACGTTGACCAACTTGTTTAATGCATTATGTATGCGTCATTTAACACTAGTGTTACAGGGATCATTATAACCTCACTTTATTCAAACATCAATAGCGTTCTCACACAGAATACCTTCAAAATGTGCTTCCTTAATGACCGCTAGAATGATGTGTGTTATAAGGAGTTCAAAACCTAATCTGCAAACTATCTAGTAACTACATGTTTCTTTTCTCAGCAGTGCTCAGCTTTTTGAACAAATACAAAAGGGGAAGAAATCAAAAACATCCACGAAACATTAAATGTGCAGCCATTGTGCACATCAAACAGGTCCCTGTATCTCCAAGCGACGCACTGAATGTACAATAAAATGTAAAGTAAAAGAGTTATTGAATTCTCTAATGCTAGCCAATTCAGTGTGACATACACAAGAGTCATATCATCTGTACCTGCCCATTAATGTGTGATGAAATACCTCAAAGACATAACCTACTTTAGGAAAGGTTAACCTAAATACNCACACACACACACACACACAATGAGAAGCAGAGGTATCTGAATCTGGTTTAAATATAACAGAAACAACAAATCTAAAAAAAAAAAAACTCCAAAGGTGGTAAACAGCAAAGAGAATGGTTTCAGATGTGCTCTTGAGAGCAAAGTCATAAACTCACAACCGTTCCAGACAGTGCGGCAACTGAACTGGGCAGAAAAAAGCCAAAGCGTGAGTGAAAATGCATCCTGCAAATATATGTGAACTTACTGTACTGTGGTGGTGATGTGTAGTCGCCGGAGGCCTGGCGTAGGGAACTGGCGAGAGTTAATGTAGGAGACTTTGGTCATGGCTGTGTTGATGCTGTCTAGATCCTCTCCTTCCACCACCAGCACAGACTGGGCAGGGTTAAAATGGAACTGGACACACAAACAAACACTATTTGTCCTCATATACACTTCCAGAGATTCAGATTCAAACATTGTGATCAACTCAATGACATTTCTGTCTTGGCTTGATGAAGAAATACAAGTACAAACACTGATTTTGGACTCTCTTTAATATCGAAGGATGTGTGCTATCTTAGCAAATGATACTTTTAGATGAAAAACAAGCCTATACTGCTTAAAAGTACATATAAATCCTGAAAAGGGTCTCACTTCTTCAATAGTACCGCTAGGATGGTTAGCAGTAACTATACTGCTACTACTGTATGTGTTGTGTATTGGAAACACTGTCTCCATTTTCCCCACACACCTTGATATCCTTGGCGAGGCTTTCAAGGGAGTTAATATCCAGGCCTTCTTTGCAGGCCTGCAAACAGGAGATAACTTTCTGGGTTTCAATACGGCCTGGTCGGATTGTCAGACCTGACAGGCTGCCATGGAAATACTGGGTGAACCTCGGGGTTGCGACCTCACCACCTAATGGAAGAGGAGAAGAGGAAAAGTGAAGAAGTGAGATGTGAGAGGGTTAAGGACAGAAGTTGAAAGGAAGAGAGAGGGAGTGAGAAGTGGAGCAGATTGGTTATGTCACAATGTCAGCCAATTCCTAGTATCACACTTTCCTTGTCTCCTTTTATCCCCCTGCCATGTATTCTCCTGTCGTTTCAGATTCTGCCACCCTCACCTGCCCTGCAATAACCCCTGTTTCCACTTTCTTATCAGCCTAGTAGCATATATACCTGCCTACTTCCATTCATTCCCCGCCAGATCACCTATTGTGATTCTGCCTTCATGTTCGAGCCATTTTATTTACCTGTTTTAACCTCCTCTGCCTTTTGGACTCCTGCTCTCTACACCTGATCCCCCATTGAATACATTTTCTTCATCTCCTCTGCCTTCCTGCTTTTGACTTTTACCTGTTTTCAACCTTAAGTAAACTTGAACTTTTTATTTTACCGGCCAAGTCTCAAAGTCATGCTTTTGGGTTCAAATCTGTTTTTACTGAGCCTTTACAGGGTAAAAGAGACAACAATATATATTATGTATTTTTCCAGGAGAAAAGCACACACAGTCTGCTGAAACATCTATGAATCTTCTTCAAAAAAGCCTTACAAGACCCAATGGATAGCAAGCTATCAAGAATTTAGGGGTTATTTTTCCCCAAGTCTAAAACGGAGTTAAGAAAAAAAGCATGTGAGAGTGACACTAGTTCGGACAGGAGCTAAATTCAATTGCATCACACTGACATTGTTATTTTAGGATGGGAATGGTAAACTGCTTAGTATAGACAAGAAATAAAAAAAGAAAAAGAAATAATAAAAACGGAGAAAAAAACTGTTGCCATGCAGAAAATGTTCAAAATCACATCTCCAGATTATGCTTCCTGTGTGACTACACCCACACTAAATATGTGGGAGGCAGGTGGCAATAACTGTGTAATATTGTTAAATAAAGACAAAATGCTACCTAAGAATAGGTGGCCTTACACAAGTAAAAGTTAGTCTGCAGTACTCAAACAAATACTGTATGATACACTTGCAATACCTGGCACAGCTGCAGATATTTCAGCACATCCTGTCAGTTTTGTGCATTGAATTTGATGCACAAGTTTGACAGAAGTAATGCATGCTTGACCTGAAGTGTTCTGCAACTGCCACAGAGAGAGCGAGAGAGAAATACATCCCTTCATGCAAAATAAATGGAACTTCTAGTGAAGACCAACACATTCTGTGTATGTGTATGAGCGCTGCAGTCCGTGGGGTCAGCTCCATCACAAATTCAGGGAAGGCCTGACATCTTCTTAAGAGAGTACTTTTCATACATAACACCAGATTTTCCCATAGAAAATGCCAGCTCTGCCCTGTGGTGCAATTTTACCACTTATAATGAAGTGTATAATTTTCACCAAATCATATAGGTCTAGTTAACTCAACACAAATTACTTCCAGGTCAGCTGTGGCTAACACATGTTCACACAGTTCAACAAAGGGTGAGTCTTATTAATGCAAATAACACCAGAAGTGAATGCACCTCGGCCTGTATTTATACTCTATACTGTATCAGTAAATGGCAAATACAAATATGTCAAAGAAATGTAATATGAGCTCCTGGGAAACAGCTAATTACTCATTACCCATGCTATTTAGCCAGGTTTAAAATGCCTTTTTAAAATTTAAATAGTATACTGATTGTGCTTTTGTCTTAGCTGAAATAATTTATTTTTATATATTTATATTTTATATTGATATTATATAAGAAATATATTTCACATATTTCTTTTAATAACAATATTATAGGTATTGGTTCTTAATAATCAAATAACTCGCTATATTGTAGTTCTGATTCATTTTCACTTGTAATATATGCCATTTATCACCAATAATGAGGCTTATTTGATTACATTATTTCTCCACATCCTTTGTCAAACATGTTTCCATTGGCATCATTATTTATTTTCCTGAACTAACCATATTTCAACCTGCTGTTGCAAAATCCCGTCATACAGAATATGTGTTTGTCAAAGTGCCTAAGTGTTGACTGAACCATTTTGTTGTTTGAGGCTACTAACTCACTTACTCTTACTGGATGTTCTCCTTGTCCTGAACTATTCTGTACAACGAGGCCCAGGGGAGCGGTAGACAGTAACAGCAGATTATTCTGAACAGCAGCTACCAGCCAGCCAGCAAGGGGCTGGAGGCATCTACTCTCTCAGCTCTGTCAATGTGAATCATACAGGGGTGTATACATGTAGAACTGAGAGACAAAACCTGTCACAGAGAAACTGCACAACTGCCTTCAGCATGCTAGGCAACTGGAGACATACATACACTGTACATTTTACAAAAAGTGGAATTATTCTTCTACAGCTTTTCAACACGTTGAGAGTAAGAGTTGATATTTACAACTAGATAATTCGTTATTTAATATCTGTAGAAGAGGGGAAGAAAGCTAGGCTGCCTACACCACAATTGAAACAATCACAAGTAACATTAGTATTGGTTTTTGTTGTCTTAGATCATCCCTCTCCTTTTAACAAGAGCACCAGTCCACTGTTATATGTTTATCTAGAGCTCTGAGGTGCAGTGGGTGGACACTGATGATGCAAATGAACAATGGTGCAGTTTTAGGATGCAGTGCATGTTGTTCAAGAACCATTAGGACCGTCAGCATGCGATTTGCAATAACCGTAACATTAAATCATCTGGTAAGCTCCTATGAGCTTTGTGACATTGGTATTGTTCTGTGTATGTATACAGGTTCAGCTGAGCCTCAAGTTCAAAAACAAACAGTTGTAACAGTATGGCTAGAAGTCATTGTTACTTTTGTCGCCCCCATTTCACTGATCATGACTGTTCTCTCATGTTTCACATTTAGGTCACAATAAAATATAAACTTACACAATACATAAAAATAGTATATTGTTGAGCTTTATTTATAACTGACTTCTAAAATGTTGTATTGCTCCAATACAATACTACATCACACATATAAGATGCTGTGGCAGCCCCAGCAGGCAACCTTCTAGAGCAAATTTGTCAGAACTTTTTTTCATTATGTATGCATTTGTGTAATGTCAAACTTGCAAACATAAAAAAAGAGCTCTTTGGTTTTATTTAAAATAAAACAACTAACAATCTAACTTTGTTCCCTGTGTGTCCATCAGACACGGTGTGGTCTTAAATGGCACAACCACATACTGCAAGAACTAAGAATATTTTATTAGTTCATATTCTTAGTCTTTATACCTGCCCATGCATTAGGAACAGCCATAGTAAACTGTGTTTTTGTGATGTGAGTAAGTAGTGATAATGTGAGAAAATATGAAAGTATCCATCACCTCCCTTTCCCTTAAAATGTTGACATATTCGCCATTATTTTGTCCTTTAGTCTCCTTCTTCATTTCTCTGAAAAATCATATCAATGCTTAAAAATGTTGCACATTTCTACTCCTTGGGCTGATGCTGTCAAAATGAGCAAAAATGAAAACATGAAAAATATTTTTTTCTGACTAATTCTTTGTCTAAAGGCTGTAACACACCTTGTCCTTGTCATTTTCATTGTGGTTCCCTTCGATTTTCAGGCAACTGATTACAGGAGCTTCACCTAGCATTTTTTTTTTTTTTACTTGTATAGGCATTCAGATCCACATTCACACACACCCTCACAGAGGTTATCAAGTGTGAGGTCCAGAGTGATGTGTGATTATTTTTACTGCAGCAGTGTGTTTTAAATCTGTACATCTGAATATCAATATTTTGAAGGTTAGTTTTTTTTTTGAAAATGGCTCTTGCAAGGCTGTGACAGGCGTGCCCAATAACATTCATAACTGCTTAATTTCATTTAGGTGTTTCAGTTCCCTGTGTCTTGTGTTGTACATGTTAGCTTACTGGCATTAGTCGGACATCTTATTGCAATAAAACCATAATTAATATTATTAGTTAAACCTGTGCTTTTCCTGCTTAGACGAGAGGTCTAGTGGATTACTTTACATTACATTTATTCATTCAGTTGACGCTTTTATCCAAAGCGACAATTGCTATATATCAATTAGGAGCAATTAGGGGTTAAGAGTCTTGCTCAGGTACACATTAGTGGTTGTGGACTGAACCCAGGTCTGTCACACAAGGCACTTGTCTATTCCACTGTGCCATCACCACCCATACTTCAATTTGAAAACAAATTCTGTTTATCCTTGTGCTTGTGCAGTGGGGTATTAAATATGATAGTTCTTTTCTAGTTTCATGGTGTGCTAAAATAATGCTAAAAAGAAGCACACTGTGCTTCTACTGTAGCTGCAAATTATTTAAAACTTATTTGTTGACTGATGCCATGTAAAATCCCCAAGGCTCTTCATGCCAACTGTGTGCTTCGTTAGTTACTGTGATAGTTGCTTTGAAACTTCACACCCACTTTCCTGTTGCACATGAAATGAGTTGAAAACACACATTCCCCCTCCAAACTCAAGAACAGCTTGTTGTCACAAAAATCTTATAACCCCGCACCCTCCCTCAAAACAACCAAACCATTTTCTTGTTAACCTTTTATGGCGACAACACATGTCTTCTTTTTTGCTTTCAGGGCACTGAAAGTACAGTCTCAATGCCTTTCATGTCTCATCATTATGTTGTTGATTGTGGGGAAAAGGGTATGGAGAAATAAGAGGCTGAAAGGCAATCTTGCTCGCTAATGGCCTGCAAAGTTATCAGTTGCGGCTTAGTGAAGCTTAAAGCAGCTTCATTGGGATGTAATAGCTGGCAAAGTTGTCCTCCATTCACTCTAGCTAATCCTTCCTTCAGGGCTTTCTCTCACAATCAGAGATTCATAGAAAGAGGCAGAAAGAGAGGGCTGTAGGAAGCAAGGAAGAAAATGATGACGACAAAAAGAAAATTGCAATCAGCCGCAGGATGAAAAGAAATTTAAACGGCAACCAAAATGCCATCAGGATTGAAGCTTTGGATGATGCTGGCGAGTGTGATGAGCGTGATTTAGGCAAGCTGCATAACGGATCACTAGTGTCTCATTCTGCCCTCCTGTAAAGCACTTTTGTATAATTATTCAAGTCATAAACATGGCAGCAGGGTAGCTCTTATTCATTCCAGTGTGATCCCTACCCGCCCTCGTTCCCTGCCTCTGGAACTGACACGCAGAATTTCCTGTGTGATACCCACTTGGTTAGTGCCTTTCCATTTCAAAGAAGAAATATTCACAGCCCCCAGGCATAAATCTTAATCTCTTTATTTATCTTAACAGTAAGACTCATGCTTTTTTCTCTCTCCATTTGTGCTTCAAGTATAGTTTTCAGCATCTTTCAGCTGCTGTTCTTCTTTGTTGGTACCGTTTCACTATGTTTGCCATATGTTGCCATCCTTTTCTAGGTTGTTCCCTTTCACTTATTAGGAAAAATTGACATTATATAAATAGTATACTGTATGCATTTTTGATCTGTTTTCAGTTCTGTTTTGAGTCAATGCTTTTCCATATTCAGTTTTGGTTATGATAAGTTTCCGATCAAAATACTTGGACAGGTCTAATTACAATGCTTTAGTTTACTTTATTGAAAAGAAAGATTTTATTAAATTATTATTTAAGTATTATTTTATTTTATTATTAAAATAAAAATTAATTTATTATTATTTATTATTTTATTATTTTATTATTTTATTTTTTAAGTTTTTATTATTTTATACTTTGGTTTTACAACAAGCATTTACAATACAGTTACTGTTTTTAGCCTGATGTGGCTCTTTTTTGTAAAAAACTTCTTCATTTTATATGGAGCAAATAGGCACTGTAACCTCAAGCTGAAAAGGCTGCTGAATATAAAACTGTCAGATTATAGTACAGTTGTAAACAATCCCAACACCACAATGTAATAGCAGTTGCGTCTCATTTGGGTCTGATTTCAGCGACTTTATTACAATGGACAAATTTCTGCATTACTTTAAAGCTACTGTATGTTTTTAGACACACACACTGACCTTGCCAGCAGGCGCCCACAGTAAGCTGCGTATCAATCTTTGAGGTGTGAATCGGCCAGTCATCCGTCACCAGGTAAGGTTCATAGGTCACACCATCAACAAATAGTGTCACTGCAGGAAACTCCACGTTGATCACATAATAGTGCCATTCTTTGTCACAGATCTGTAAAGGGAAGAGAGGTTATCATGTTATTAGGCTGCTGCTGTGTGTCCACTTATTATGCATTCATGTAAGAAAATATTCCTGGTTTGCACATACGCAGAAAATAAGGCATCTTTAAAAATACATAACTACAGCAACTACACCTCTTTTTAAGGGGTCTTATTTTGGTTAGGAGCATTTTTTTGTGGATTACAATGTTTACAGGGATGTTGTTATGAAGATGATGGTGTTTACTCCAATCATGCAGCCAAAACTGAAGGCGCATCCTTGAATGTTCCCATCTTTCTACCTTCGATGAAAGAGACACAACAAATTTCTCTCCTCGTCTCTGTCTGGATCGTTTGTTCCCTGTCGTCAGATAGCTAATGAGGTTTCAGGCTATGAGCAGTTCATTAAAGGCACACAGTGAGTGACAAACACGGCTGTGGAGGACCCAGAGTTTCTTTGATTATGAGGAGAACTTGTGTGGACACGTTATGTTCTCTCTCTTTCTCCATGCCTCTCCAACACACACACACACACACACACACACACACACACACTAATGATCATTCATTAAACAAATAATCTGGTAATTGCAGTAACTTCGATATGAAATGAATGCGGCCCTGTGATTGACTGGTGACCTGCCCATGAATACCTTGGATCCAATCCACTGACAGCTTGAATAGGACTGACAGGTAAGGAAAATGGATGAAACTATTCAAATTTATCTGTTAGGAACTTAATTTGTGCTGAGCTTCAGTGCGTGTAGGGTTCCACAAACACAGCACAATATACCACACATACACATTACATATTACAGCCCTAGGGGTCAGCCCTATTACAAGTAATAGAGCTGACCCCTAATAGTCAAAGATTTGATGCTTTGATGGGCGGAGCCTGTCAATCTCATAGTCGAAGCTTCGCAGGATCATGACATTTTGGTGATATGGGGGTGTTCAACATCTGATTTTACATAGAACTACCAGTTTTCTCCTAATAACTTAATATACAGCATATTGCAATATACATTTCAACGTTTAATACTGTTAATAAACATGTAAAAATAAAAATAATAATTAATGTTTTAATGTCGATAAATGTTTTTAAAGTGCGTGAATAAATCCAAAGTTGTAATCCTAACCCTGGGTCGTCAGTGTGCATGTGTAGTTGTAGCATGCATGTGTGTAGTGGCAGTGGAGGAACACTTGCTGAAGAGATGGAGTCCCAGCTTCACCGGTGTTGAGTTGAGTTGTCCATACCTAGCCGGACTTTCTGATAATTTATCAAGGTTGATGAAACACACAAAGAATATTATATCATTTTTAAATAGACGTCAAATAGACCCGCAAGGAACCACAATGTGCATACATACAGCACGGCATGCACGCTAAACTCTGCACAAGTGCACAAGATCGGTGAATGGAAGGCGATCGAGAACGAAAGAGAAAGTTTAGCTGTAAATTTACAGTGTTGAATGAATGTTGAATGAAGACTGCAGCTCTGCAGCTTCTCAAGATTAAAGCAGAGGCACCATGTGTCACCCTCCCCCCCGGCTTGCAATTGCTGTGCACAAAAATGCACAATTCGACTACAGTTTACTATGTAAAGTACTACTTATTAGGGACAGCCCTAATAAGTATTAAACAGTTCTCCGGTGAACCATCACCTTATCGTGGTGGAGAGGTTTGCGTGCCCCGGTGAACCTGGAGGCTGTGTTGTCTGGAGCCTAGTGCTCCTGGTAGGGTCTCCCAAGGCAGAGAGGTTCCAGGTGAGGGGCCAGGCCAGGCGGGTGTGGGGATACTCACAAGTCCCCAGCTCAGTGCCGCTACGTTGGAGTTTACTCCGGTGAACGAGAGGATTGCCTCCCTACGCCTTCGGGTAGCGGGGGGAAAAACTCTGACTGTTGTTTGTGCATATATACCAAACAGCAGTTCCGAGTATTCGGCCTTCTTGGAGACCCTGACTGGAGTCCTGTATGGGGCTCCAGTAGGGGACTCCATAGTTCTGCTGGGTGACTTCAACGCACATGTGGGCAATGACAGAGTTACCTGGAAAGGCGTGAT
>JAPMOB010231875.1:0-22770 GCA_029875015.1 Lepomis gibbosus
GAAGTAGTGTAAAAGCGCTTTGAGTAGTCGAAAAGACTAGAAAGGCGCTATACAAGTACGGAGCATTTACATTTACATCAAACTATATCAGTATAAATGGTCTAATACTATATCTCTTTTGAAATTCTATCTGTATACCTCATTGTACCGACACACATTGTACCCAGCCCTTGTTCTAAAGGCTGTCGATCTTAAAGCTCCATCCCTCACTGGGGAAGACACTTCTCTTTCCAGTGTTTCAGCTGTTCCAGGCTTTCCTTCTGGGTTTAGTGCTATAAAGCAGTCCATCAAATGTTATTATGCACAGGACAACCTGGTGGTCCATAAACAAGGTCATGTTAGAGGCCAGTTGAGGCTGCCGATGTTTATTAATCTTTTGTTTAGGAAAATTCAAATGTCTGATTAATGTTATTTGTATTTATTTATGTGGATTTTTGAAGGTTTCTACCTTGTTGAACTGGAGTCTAGTACTACCTGTGTTTTCTTTGACCCACAGGTGGGCATCACCTTGTTCACAGTGTCCCACAGAAAGTCTCTGTGGAAGCACCACAAGGTAAGGACTGTAAAATCATTCGTTCTCTTAGTCACTGTTACTGATTCCCTGTAGCATGTTGTTTTTGAGAGAGAGAGAGAGAGAGAGATCGAGGCACTGAACTGGTCAGCCAACTAAGGCTATTGCTGAATGCTAGTGAACGCTAATGAATGCTAAAGCACTCCTCTGATGCTTGTATATTTTATTTGTTCTGCTTTATAATGTGTTGTTATACCTAACATTATATCTGCTTGCACCAGACACATTCTATTGAGACGACGATTAAGCTGTGATTTCACTGTGTGATAAAATTGTTTGCACGAATAAAACTCGCCAACATTCTGTAAGTCAGACGGCTGATAAATTTTCATGCATCGACAGATTTATTTTTAATTTGTATATCACTGCTCACTTACAATGTCGTCTTTCTTTCTTAACGGACTTTGTATTTTTATGTTTTCATCTCTCATGAAGTATTATCTTCACATGGATGGGAGAGGGAACTACGAGTTCAAGCCCATCACGGATGAAACTGTGGAGTTTGGCTCTTAATTGACTGCCGCCGTTGGCCACAAATGCACTGCTCTGATAAAACCAGTCCATTAATTCCTTGCACTCAAGATAGAAATTATACCTAAAACAAGAAACTGTTTTTAATCATTCGTAACTCAGCATTGTTTCCTTTTATGTTTTCTGTTATTTAAAGCATCACTTTAGTCTTGTCTAATCATTATTTTGTTCAGTGTGATTATAAAAACATGTAATTTATATTGCCAACTTCTAGGTTGCGTTTTATTTGCGCACAACAGATGTTTGAGACAAAGGTGGAAGTATACTACACTAGTGATCATATCTGACCATGGTAACAGGTTAGCATTAGCCTGTAGCGATAAGCTGGAAACCGCAGAGGTCTTTGAGGCATCATGTCCCACAGTTAGCTGCGTCCTGCACAGAGTAATACTGTGTATGCACAAACCTAATGCCTGCTAGATGTGCACTTATACAACAGCCCACCGCTGATGGAAGATAATAGCAGCCAAGGCAGGAAATAATTTTCAGCCCTTGATATCTTAAAATAACAAAGCAAGTTTTGGCTTTTTTTCTTTTTCACAGTTTCCAAGGAAACTGTTAATTATGACTTCACCTAAAGGAATTAAAAGTCTACTTGTTTCCTTCTGTCATTTTTTCCCCTCTGTTTTCATTCCTGGCTCTTTTTACCTGGGTGTTATCCTGAGATAATGAGACATGGGAATCAGATACTCATTAACAGGAACATTTCAGTAACTCAGGCATTCAGAAATATGTTGAAAACATGGATTCATTAGAGGAAGGCTGACTCTCAAGTTATCGGAAAAAAAAAAATCTGACCAAAACATGATTTGATGCCACAGGTGGTGAACAGTAACTGTTAAATCTGATGGGCGGTATGGGAGAATTTCACATAGAGTTCAGTTTTGATGAACTTGATGAATTGCCACCGTTGAGCAAAACATTGTAGGAGTGCTGATTTTTGTAGGGGTTGAATGAGACTGATAATATTTACTGTTTAGGATGAAAATGTTCAGCTCCAGTCACATGCTCGTCCATCCATATACAATATCAAATTGCATTCAGCCTCCTTTTCCACTGGATTTTTACCTGAAATCTGAAGACTGATGGTCCACACTGAACAAACGGCTAATTATTGTGAATCTTGTTATTAACCTTTACGAGAATAACGTTCTTTACTTCTGTTTCTTGGGTTGTGGGATTAAAAGTTCTTCCTGAATTTGGATAACTGTGTCCAATTTTACATGAGCTATGAAGCTGGGGACTGGGTCTAAAGTGCAATGGTCTGCTTCTGTCAATGGATCACTGGGACATGAATATTCAGATAAAATCATTCCTCAACCATTGCTCAACAGCGCTCTGTCCTGTCACTCTAACACACCGGTACTGTAACTTCATTGTGAAAATGTGAACAAGGAGCCTCAGCTATACCCATGGTTTTCTATGTATAATACTGTTATGATCTCACTCTGCATTAAAAAAAGTAGGAGTAATTTTTCAGAAAGAGTTCTGTTTTTCTGCCTGTGGGTGGTTGTGGGAGTGATAAGAACTGAAAATGATGGATTGTAATCAAGATGAGGCTTCACTAATGGACTGTTCAGTAGGTCAAAGGTAACTCTCCTGTGACTGCAGGAACCTGGACTTAACACAAAGATAGCAAGAATAGTTTCTCACACTGGTATCATTTTGTGAGGTGTATTTCTAACAGAGGCATTTCTCATGTGTTTTTTGAAAGTCAGTAAAAATCAGATCATTAAAGTGATTCAGTGGTAATGAAGACGTTGACGTTGTCAGAGGTCTCTTACTTCTCTTTGCTTTATAAAACAAAATGCTCAGACCAGTCCGGTTACCTGTTTACTGTCACATGTTGACTGCAAGCTGGGAATTAGTGCTCTTTATCTCTGATTTTTTTCCAAACCCCAAACTGCACTGTCATTGAAGAATAACTGCTTTGCCACAAGTATAAAAGTCCAAATCTGTTCTCGGAGCCACTATAGTTCAATGAAATCTGTGAGTTTAAAGGCCCTGCACACCCTGGATAAACACACAGGTGTCCCTCTGGTTACGGCTGATCAGACTTTAGGCCTCTTCTCAGGGCAGAAACACAATAAGTAGTCATAAGTACATTGTGAACCGCCAACACCTCCCCACTGTCGGGTAGAGGTCGACCGATTAATCGGTCGGACGATTAATCGGCCGATTTTTGGCATTTTTTAACATAATCGGCATCGGACAATATCCAAGTATATCAAGCCGATTATTATGCAGGCGCATCTGCATCCGCAGATTGTTCATTGTTCAAGTGTTCAATAAATGTTTTTGTTGAGAAAGTTTGTCTGTTAAGTAATTATCATTTCTTTTACATTTTATATTTCAAATAGAGGTTAAAAACCAAGAAAACATCGGCCAAAATAAATCGGCAGCATTAATCGGCCATCGGCCGTCCCGGATTTCAAAAGATCGGCATCGGCGTGAAAAAAACCATATTGGTCGACCTCTACTGTCGGGGGTGGGAAGATCTGGGGGAGGTGTTAGGTGTGAAAATACCCTTCTCACTGTGTTTGTGTTTCTACCATCAAGAACGTCTGGGCATGTATAGACTGCGATTGCTTTATATATGTGACTTCCGTTTTTGCTCTATTGCGCCTGCTAGGGTGGGAGAAAAAAAATCTCCCTTTCAGCCAAAATATCTGAAAACACCTGAAAAGGCCTTTAAGAATAATCCTCAACAACAAATTTCATATAAATTTTGCCTGTGCTTCTCATGATATCTTGATCTAGACCAACAAACCAACATTTCAGTACTACTGGGCAGTCTTACTGAAGCAGAGGTAAAACAAGGAAGCCAGCAGTGGGTTGCACCAGCTGTGCTTAAACCGAGTTATAATGTAAACTATAGTAAGTGATTTATGCATTACTAAACTAAAAGCAGTTGCACCACTGAGATAAGTTAAAACAAAACTCTTTAGTAACAACTAAATAATTACACATGTCCTAGGGTAGGTGTTTCTGTCCCACAGCAGGATTTTTCATTAATTTCATATCGTTTTGTACCACAGTAATCCAGTAGAGACCTTTATTGATATATTTCAATAACGATCTAGCTTACTATGATGCCAAGTGGCAACATTTCTGGATTACTACTAAGGTTTCTTTGACAATTACTTGTACTTCTACTTGAACACCTCTAACAAGGTATGTCTAAAATAACTCTTCCCACAATTCAGTGCAATACCCTCAACTTCACACTCCATGTACTGGGTCCTTAACAGTTGCAACTGACATTGTAAGTGACAATGATGAACAAACTGTTTTCCAAAGTTACTGCAGTGAACATCTGCTGTAGCCACTGCTGTAGGCTTAGCTGTGAGTTTCTGCCTGCCTGTATGTCTTCTCTGTTTTGTAGATTCTGGGTGTGGCCTGTAGGTAGAGCTGGGAGGGTCCAAAGCGTCTATCTGCCCATCTGGGTTGGGCTTCCTAGAGGGCATAAAAGGCTGCCTGTCTAGAAATTGCTGGCTCTGCTTGCCTGCTGCTTCAACCTTAGCCTTTGTTCCTTTGTTTAATTTGCTGCACCCACCAACATGCATTACACTTCATTTTCACTCATCCACACACTTCTGACATGGCTGATGTTCCTCATACCTACCCACGCCATCAACTTAGTTAAATTGTAAGTTAAATAAACCACTTTTGTTCCTGTTATCTGTGTGAGGCCTCCCTTTTTGTTGCCAGCCTTGAACCAGGCGGTAACAGTTTTCAGATTGAAGCCACTACCTTCCCATTTCAGTAACTATTTTTGTATCTTTCATTGCAGAGGCTCAGTAATGTCAACATAGCTACATCTACTGGATCATTAAGAGCTAGTCTGATTATTAAAAATGAGATTGTTGCCACAGTTAAGTATAACACTCTGCGGGAGGAAAAACCCACAGACTAGGCCGGAGGCCCAATATAACTTAATTTAAGTAAATTGTGGACTTTTTGATTTAAAAAGTATTCACAGACCCCAGTAAAGTCCAAATTATCTCAAGTTTAGTACAAAATACAAATACATGTGCATCCAAGCTGGTCCCAGGAAGCAAACTCATCTAACTGTATTACATTGACTGATACATCCTGTCTCACTTGACCCACCTTCTACTACATTTTCACATCTGCACATATTATTGTTATTATAATATTAAAACAATTATGTTATCCACCCTATAACACTTAGAAAGGACTCTGATCAGTAAAGCACCCTTGTGGTATGAACAGAAGAGTAAACATCAGCACAGGCTGATCCCGAATAGTCAAAGATTCGATGGTTCGATGGGCGGAGCCTGAAACCTTTCTGGGATGCGTCTTGGGTTTGCTGTCACACATGTCACGGCACAGACCTCTGCTCTGTAGCAACGGTTGCTTCCACCTTTAGTTATGGCAAACCAATCATTGCTGGTTGACATAAAACAAATCACTCTGTTGTACCAGCGTAGGAATGAGTCAAGTTAGTGCCAAGCACACAGGAAAAAAGGGATTTAGATCCAAAATGTAGGACACACAGGCAGACAGATGCAGTTAACAGTTTATATTCTAAATAATAAAAGGTAAACTGGCTTGCATGTATTCAGGCAGGACTCTAAAAACAGGTTCTGGCTATCTGCCTTTAATATTGTTTTGTATTCATCATAAATGTTTATTTCACACTCCAGTACAACAGTGTGTCGGACATCACTTTGTCCATGGCCTCCCTGTCTCCGTACACAATCTGCGGTTGGCAGGAGGAAATACAGAGAGCTACCTTTTCACCTCCGCAAAGGACTCAAACAACCTGTACCTCAGAAAATGGAAACTTCACCCAGGCACTTCCTGTGGGCACGAGGACCCTGGTAACGAAGTGACTTCGACAGTGTCAGAGAGTTGGTTTATTTGTTTGTTTGGAGACCTCCAGACTCTTTTATCCCTGTTAAATGCTTCAGAGATCTTTTATTTGACTTATTGGGAAGAGGGTATGCTCAGGTCAGAATTGAGCTGTATTTTGGTTTTGTATGTATGAATTCCTCACAGAGTGGCTGTTGTGTGCTTTTGGGTTTTGATACTTTCAGAGCACCGACTCGTATCGATTGATCTACATTCATTTACATAAGGAAACATTAACCCCATGAAGCCTGAATTTTTTACAATAAAAAAATTTTAAAAAATATTTGTGGTTTCATTTGCTTTCAAGCCTTAAATTAAGTGAAGATTGTTAATTTGTCTGTAGAACATAGAAAAATATATAAATTGTATATGTAGCTATGATGCAAATTAGTGACAACAGGCATAAATGAGAAACCAGGGCCTGCAAAAGGTTCCTAGGTACGTATTTAAACAAACAAACATCGGGGGAATCCATGTGCTGTCTTGGATTGCAGTCTGAAAGGAAGAGGTGTGATGCGAATTTGCGACAATCAGCGTCAAGGGGTTAACACTGTCAGATAAGGCTCCAGCTGGCACCCCTAAAAAACATACAGGCAATCCGCTATGGAACATGAAATGAGGGCCTGCATGAAGGGCCAGAATAAGATACAAAATTAGTTTTTTGAACTTTGAATCATGCAAAGCTACCATACAGGAGTCACAGAACTACACTATAGGGCTGCAACACTGAAACACAACTCTCTCCACTAGAGATGGACTTATGTGATGGGGAGGGTCTCGCTGCTCCACTGTTGATGTCTCCACCAAGTGACCCCTTAGACCTGAGGGGAAGATTTATGTGGAAAAGACCTTTGAAGTTTGAGTTTCCATGTTTTGGGAGGATAGAGGACAGCTGTGATGCACTAATGTACTTGGAACAGTGCCATGACTTCTTGGCCCCGAATCCACTCACTCATGAGGAGCTTCTTGCCACTTTGATGAATGTCCTCTATAGAACAGCAAGAGATTAGTGGGATGTGATGAGACTCGAAACATGTACCTGGAAGGAACTTGAGCGGACATTCCTGTCTGCCTTCCTGTGTGCCTTCCTGTCAGAGGACTATGCCGATTAGAGAGAGAACACAGGTTCAAGGTGACAATGAGCGCATGCTTGACTTTGCTTACAGATATCATTCACTTTGTTGCTGCTTAAAAGATTTCACATAAGCCAAAGTAATTCAGCTCCTCTTAAGAGAAAACATCTGATCACATTTAGCTTGTCAATTAAGAAGCTCCAGGGTGACCACACTGGATGAGCTGGTTAGGCTGGGACAGCTAGAAAACGGCTAACAGCTAGAAAAAAACATTTGGGGGTCCTTCAACTGGAGCTTCAAACACACAATGTCCTGCATTCTGGTGATTTTTTTCTGCACCAATTTATTTAGGATATTTATATAAAGAGAAACACAGGTGACAGGTGACAATTTAAACTCTAAAAATATAGTATAATACAGTAAGGTTCTCAGGCATTCTGTGTTGCTTTCAGATCTGTTTCTCCTGTAGATCAGCTTTTCTAATGCGATGTCATCCCTGCTGAGTCAGCACACATACAGGCATCACTGAAGTAGCATCTTTAAATGTGCATCTGGCACTTTTTCACCCCAATGATAAATAAACCAACTGAGTAAGAAAGGTATAAATCGACATTACATTAGAAGATGGGGACATACAGGACATTTTACAAGCATGGATCAGGTAAAGCAACACTGAACACACCTTTCGTATAAGAATAAATTACATGTAACTTGTTAAGCTATACAGGAAATGTCCACTGACTGTAAGGCTGATTTATGCAGTGTAAAATGTCATAGCAGTTCGTTTAACAGGCTAATAAATCCATTGAGGATGCTATAAACCTGACTCTTCACTTCACACTGCAGCACGTGGAATCAACAAACACCTATGCAACGCATCCTGTTTCTAGAGTTTAGCTCAGCTTTCCACACCGTTTCACCAGGCTTCAAGATATGAACATCAACCCACCTCTGTGTCACTGGATACCGGACTTTAATAGAAATAGAATTCTGTCATGGTGAACAACACTACATCACCCCTGTCATTGCTCTCAATAACAATGACAAGACTCAGTAGTGCCTAGAGCTAAATCAGGCTGAACATTGGTGCAGTAACAGCAACCTCAAAAACAATGGGATCAGCTGTAGACTTCAGAAGGAGGTGAAACATCAAGGTCCCGGTTCGTATCTCTGAGTAACCCATAACCCTGGCAGACTCCTTCAATTTCTTCCACCTACATGAGTATCTCTAAAAAAGGAATATCAACACCAACCACATCATCAAAAAGCCCTAAGACTGTATTTCTTCAGACAAGTGAAGAAGTATCATGCTAAAACATCTGTTGGTCCACGTCTACACAGCCATCATTAGAAAGCATTCTCACATCATCTCTCACAGTCTGGTATGGAAGCTCAGACAGTCACACCAAGAACAGACTGGAGCGGAGTATCACTAAAGCCTCCATCAAAATTGTTTGTGACCTTCCCCTAAGTCCTCGACCACCCAGCCCACCACCTCTTCCAGCTGCTTCCCTCTTGAAGATGCTACAGGTCTGACATAAAAAAAAAACTGGGCCTGAACGCTTATTAGTTGACCCTGTGATCGTGAACACTTGCATTATTGAACAGGTGTCCTCCTATAAATATTTGTTTATTATGGTGGATAACAGATTGAGGTTGATTATTTGTGTGCCCAAAGACTTCATTTCCTTTGCAGACTTTGATTGTGTGGTGTCCATATTGAGATTATGTTTATGTTTACCTTTATTTATTTTTTCATGTGCCAGTATGTGAATACCTACTGTTTGGTGCTGACAAAGATGGTTTGTACTGTGTGTGTCATATCTAGACAGCGAAGCAGCAATGTGGACTATGTGTCCGTGAAAATTATCTTATCTTACGACCTACAAGATCCCTTCCTGACCTGAATGCACTGTGTAGGCACTAGGCTGATCTCAGACTCAGGCTGGACTTTGCACAGGTACATCAATCATTTACTTTCTGCGTGTGATGTTACTTGATGTGCTGAGGAACTGAACTGTACACATCATGTCATATTCACTGTGTACATACTCTCACGTCAAAGCTGGGAACCACCGCAGTAAAGGAAAGAGGTGCGCTGGATTTATGACTGCATGCGAAACGGCATTAACACAAAACTTAGGCCAGTATTTCCCATGTCCAAGTGAGGCTGTCTGCAAAATTTGGCGCCAATCAGCTTGCTGCAAATAGCTACTAAATTCAGTGGATCATTATTGGACCAAGGTTGTCAAAAGCTCTATAAAGCATGTTGATATCTCATTTAGTTTTTAATATATTGCTCATTTCACATTACATTAATTCATTTAGCTGAGCCTTTTATGCAAAGCATCTTACGCTATACATCTCAGAGGTCGCACGCCTCTGGAGCTGTGACGGGTGAAGTGTCTTGCTCAGGAACACAATGGTGGATGGGTCACAGTGGGAATTGAACCCAGGTCTCTCACACTAGAGGCACGTGTCTTATTCATTGCTCCATCGCCAATAAACTCCAAAAGGGGAGTATCTCAGCACATAAATAGACCAAACTGAAAGTTTCATTCAAGTGGACCACTAGGTGGCGCTACAATTCAGACTATAAATTGTAAATAAATTGTCGTCTGCTGCAGTGGCTCAAATTCCAGAGAGATTAAATGAACTAGAAACATGAAACCTGGGTCACTAACTGGAAACTATGTGCATGTGCTTCCAAATAAATATGAGCCCCATCTGCCAGATGGTGGCCCTGTAAATAAGGGCCAAAAATGTAGAACACATACCCTTCAAATCGAACACTAACAGGGTGCTACAAATGTGATCAAGACCTTGTTTGTCAGATCATTTCAAAACGGGAAAGGTGTGAACCTGCAAATTGCAAATTATTCTTTAGCTTAGCAATATAATATTGATTTGTGGAATTTCAACAGATTTTTTTCTCTGCTTCCCACTGATACAAATGAAAACTACATTATCAACATGTATTTTCAAATCAAGAATTTAACAGTATATTGATTGGTAAATAATCCCAGCCCTAATGCTGGATACCAAAACTCTAAAGAAAAAAATATAACTGTAACATTAATGTAATAACATCCAGTTT
Organism: Lepomis gibbosus; assembly: GCA_029875015.1. Classification (NCBI taxonomy): domain Eukaryota; kingdom Metazoa; phylum Chordata; class Actinopteri; order Centrarchiformes; family Centrarchidae; genus Lepomis; species Lepomis gibbosus. The sequence continues at coordinate 10,151 of JAPMOB010231875.1, forward strand.
AACATCATCACTGAACTGTATTGACAGTGACATGGAAACATTTTTTTGAACAAATTGATCACACTCTATAAAATATTTATTACTTCTTCAACATTTTACTAGTAAAAAAACAATCTGAACATCTCAAAACAGCATCATATACATATATGTTAATTTAAACACAATAATTAAATTAAGCATCCGGTACAAAAATAATATATACTAGGTCTTTTTTCCCAAAAAGTGTTGCTTTCATCAGTCTCCCAAATATCCTTATCTTGATGATTATTAAAAGTTAGAAAGTGCACTACAAAATGAAATGAATAAAATCAGTTGGTAGTGTTTATCTACAGTCGTCAGAGTGACCACTCACCAGATCTTAAAGCCAAGGAATTAAAAATGAACTACAGCTTCAGCAATATGACAAGTGCACACAGTAGGAGTTTTCAAACAGTGTTTTCAGAAAAGTCTATTTTTATGCAGCATGAAACTATAAAGAAAGAGTAGTTTCACAGAAACCAAAGGCAGGATAAATTCCAGTGTTTGACAGTGTAATATTGGACCTGCACTCCTTACAGGCCACAATCCAGTTCAGTAGTACCACATTTTCTCACAGCAATGTGTGTGTGTGATGGAACACACGCTCTATACAGATCGAAGGGGCACGCCTTCTTTTCCACTTTTCAGAGCTTTCATCTTGCGCCTGTAGCACACCACTGTGACAGTTATGATGAGGCTGACCAGCAGCAGGACGAGGAAGATGGCAGCAGCAATCACACCACCTGAGTACACTGTGGAGACAAAACAAGACACTACATTTAATAAAAGTCATTTTGTTATATGTATGACAGCATGTAGAATATTTAAAGTCGCCCAAACAGACACAAAATGTTGAAGGAAATACACAATAAATCACAAGTCTAGATCCCCACTATCTCCTGTGCACAGTTAAGTCCAATTAACCATCACACAGGTGGCCACAAGATAAATGACACACTAATTTGCTATCAAGAAGCGTTTCAAGAAAGAGGCTCCTTACTCTATCTTATACTAACCTCCAGATGTACACACGCTACACAAACATCTGCATACAGACAGAAGATCTGTGACTCACATCTGTAGTCTAACCGAGCTGTGCTCCGTGCCATTTTGGTGATGACAGGAAGCGGGTCCTCGCTATTTGACCCCCCTTCTTAAGCTTTGCAGACCTGATCGGCGAGCAACCCACATGGTCATGTCCACCATTTCCCTCATTCCTCCCCGCTGTTACACACACACACACACACACACACATTTACACATGCTTGCTGGTTGTTGTGTGCTTTGTTGGAGCTGTGCCGAAGTAAAATAAATCATCTCAAATCTTATTGGTCCCTGATTTCAGGGTGGTACCCCGTATTTATGAATCTTTAATAATATGGTTTATAATATTCATAATTTTAATGGTTAATATTTTCAAATTGTCTTGGATATTTTGCTGATAACCAAACCTACCCCTAGCATCTCCCAACAACTTCAGGGTTACTTGTGGTTCCTAAAGTCTCCAAAAGTAGAATGGGAGCCAGAGCAGCTATCAAGCTCCTCTCCTGTGGAACCAGGTTCCAGTTTAGGTTCAGGAAGCAGACAGTCTCTTAAGACTTTCCTCTTTGATAAAGCTTATAGTCAGGGCTGGCTCAGCCTGTTGAAAAGGAGTCACTGTTACAAGTGCCCATGGTGGGAATTGTTGGGTCATTGTAAACAATGTTATAAAGAGTTCGGTCTATACCTGCTCTCTATGAAAAGTGCAATGAGACCAACTCTCATGAATTGGTGTTATATAAATAAAGTTCAATTGAATTGTCTTCCACTGGATCAGGCACTTACAGGAACATACCTCCTAGAAGTATGTACTTGCTTATTGGTTCCACAAGGCGGTGCTGTTGGATCTCTAAACAGAATCTCTGTAATTTAGAAATCACATTAGGTCTTACATGTAAACTGATTATTAGACGATTAGCACCCTTTTATTTCCAGTATGATATCCTAAAATTGTTCTGCTAGAATTGAGATGAAATGAGATCTAGCACCAGCCCAAGACCGTATAGTGAATCAGGTCTGAGCAGAAATCATCATTCGCAGACAAAGCTTTGTTTGTAAAAGCAACAAGTTGAACTAACAAATACAAAAAGTCTCTGTCTTCCATTAGAGAGACTCCTGTTCATCAGCCTGCACAGAACTTTTTTCCATCAGATGGAGCAGCATGCACTGTCGGGGTGCTTAAATGCACCTCCTGTCCACACACTGGATCCTAAATAGCTCCTGATAGTCTGGCCAGCACCTTGCATAGTAACTTGCTACCATGGGATTGTGAGTGTCTGTGTATGTAAACGGTTAAATGAGAGGCAAATTATAAAGCTTTGGATAAAACCACAAAATGAATGCAGCCAGTTACCATTTTACCATAGCATCTGTTCAGTGGCTTAGCTAAACCTGTCAGGCTTGTTTTTTAGGGTGGTTTACCCATCCTGCCCTGCTGCCTGGTATGCAGAATGAGGAGCTGGATAACATGATGTGCCAGAGAAAAAAAGGTGGGGTGTGTGTGGTGGAGGGGGGGGGGATCAAACAGCTAAACCTGTCAGGCTTGTTACATTACATTTATTCATTTAGCTGACACTTTTATCCAAAGTGACTTACAGTGTATGTCTTACTCAGGGACACTTTGCTGTCTCACAGTGGATTCAAACCCAGGTCTCTCACACCAGAGTGTCATATCCACTGCACCATCACCACCCCCAGTGCTCTTTTCTTTCTAAACAGTAACCTCAAACATTAAGCATTTTATGTGTTTCTGGATTAGCCGGGCATTGCTTCTGCAACATTGTTAAAAGGACGTACTGATCTCTGGGGAGGGGCTTCTGTCTTGCCTGAGTGTGTCTGCTCCTCTCTGTCACGCTGTTTTCACACAGCTGACAAATATGTGGAATAATTATGGAATTGAAACAGCAGGAGAACAGTGGTGAGAGAGACAGAGAAATAAAAAGGATTGGCAAGCAGGTGATGACTGGCTGTGCCAAGGTGACCCCGAGATGTGTGACCCTGGACAACGAGGTCTTCACACCCTGTCTGCCCAGTCAGAGACAGGGAGGGGGGACTGACTGCTGTGTTGCCTCACGTTTTCTGTTTCTCTTAACACCATAAAATCTACAGCCAACAGACATCTGAACACCAATATGAAGCTGTGCGCTGCCCCTTCCTGAAGCGAAATGACTAATAGGAGATCTGGATATGTGCTCTAAAGGACATCATGAATATCTGCACAAAACAAACCAGCAAACAATTTTAATTATCCACGATAGGCACGTTGAGCTTGGCTGGTGTTTTCAGCTCCACCCTGCCTCACACATACTACTACTATGAATTCATATTTACTTATTCATAAACAAATAAATAAATACAAAAAATCCAACACTATTAGCTTGCTTTCAATTTTTCACATAACTTCATTTTAATTCAATTTAGATGCACAAAGTAACAGCAAACTGCATTGTAACGAAATTTAAATTTGTGCATGTTTTTAATCTATTGCTCAGCTTAGAGACAGTGTTTGGTAATTATTAAAGCTGATGCAGAAATGGCCGAAATGTGTGCAAACATTTTGCACAGGATCAGTTGAGACACTCATTTCTGAAAAATACCACTTTTTCTAATGCGTACAATGAATTGCTGGTGTGCAAAAATCTTTCGTGCAAATATCTCGCACATGAATTTTTACATGGTGTCCTTCAGTCCGCAAACAAATTTACAGAAAATGAACAGCACCAAAACTGGCACGTCAGCACTTTAATTACTGCTGTGAGTGTGTGTCTTGGTGGACAGCTGGATGGGGCAGTACTTTGATCATTACACATGATTTAACTTGCGTGTGTTATGTCGGGACAGTTTTTGCACTGAGTGAAGATATAACAGAATCACTGGCTGCCCACATTTCCTCTGTAAGAATCAGGACACCTCACCGTCAAAGATGGACTGGCTGTCGCTGCTGGAGCACTGGGTTTGGCTCAGCTCTCCCAGCTGCTTGTCGATACTGCGGCTGGGGATGTAGGCCTGGACGTTGAAGCAGTAGCTCTCACCTCGGTCCAGATCTGTCAGCTCTATCACATTGGTCTTAGAAATGTACACTTTCTGCACAGAACACAGGAGGAAAACGTAGTTTGTAAAGTCTTATTCATTCATGCTCGGGGCTGATATTGCGATGTCTGCTGTTACTCACCTTACCGGTGCTCTTATTTTTCCGATAGGTGACTTTAAACTGCAGCTGGTCAGAGAAGATATCGCTGAGCTTCAGCTGGCGGTCATCTTTGAAAAGGGCGGTGAGTGGGTCAGTCACATACAGGGTGGTCTTCTTTTTGTCCTCACTTACCTCCAGCTTGAAGTCAAGTCTGCCTATATCAGCTGTGGAGAATACAAGGTACTGTTCAGAGAACGGTCTGAAGATGTTTGGGAGCAAAAAGCTAAATAAGCCTCTTTTACACCTTTTATTTACAGAAGTTTAATTTAACTTTGGGTTTATTTTCACAGTTTTGTCCATCATTTCTATTACTGCACTGTGTTACACATTGTGTAGGAAATATGATGATGGTAAACAACACAAATAGTCCACAGAGAACGGATGCCCTCTCCAAAAAAGCCCAGCAATGGCATCTGACTTCTAAACAAGCTGTGGGAGGACATCCTGTTATCATTGGAGGGGGGAGAGGGGGGGCAACTGCATGGCCTGTGGGCCCCATATGATTACACTGGTCCTCAATCATTAGTCAGTTATTCAACACTGTAATCAGATTTAGATTTGAAGTACAGGGTTAACATTGTTAGATTTTGGTTTGTAGTTCACACTTTGATATCACTAGACAATTTATGATACAGAGCGGTGGCGTGAGCAGGTATAAGGTGGAGTCTCTGATGTGAAAAGCCGATGAGTCTTATTTTTTAACTTGTGTCATGTCGTCTTCACTCTCTGTTATCTGTACTGGCATCAGAAGCTTATAGGACAAAACTCAACCAGCCCAAGCTGACCAGTCACACTTCTTGGAGTCTCCACGTGGGGTCAAAGTTAATTACAGTTTGGTCACCTTTGTTTTCTCTTGAATCATCTGACTGTCCGTGTTTCTTGACCTTTTAGACTTTTTTTCACTAATGTCACCTTGTTCCAGAGCTCGGAAAATTACCTCGGTGAGTTACTAATAATTGAGATGATGCCAAAGAAACATTACACATTAGGTCCTTTCTAAAATGTTAAACCAGAGGACTAACACTTCTTTCACTAACACTAACACTAACCCTTCAGCTCTTTTCCTGTGCAGAGTATACACAATGTATGTTCTGACATGCTGGCAAAGTGAAATGTAATTTCCAAGACATTATATTGATTTAAAACTGCACATAGTGGCAGAATAACCTACTGTCTTTGTAGGGGCAGAATCGTGGTGATTTGGTGTAGGGGGGCTCGATGAGGTCCGAGATGGTCCCCGGTGGGGGTTCAGACAGGACGTCAGCTGTGTAGCAAGAATGAAGCTCAGTCAGAGAGCGAGACAGATCACACTTTGTCTCCGAGGACCGGTGACAGTGATGGTCCTTCTTTTCATCTCCACCAAGACTGCAACAGTTAACAGGTCACATTATTTAGTACACAGACGTGACGGATGGATGCAAACATTTTGAGAAATCAGACGACCATTAAAATGAGCACAGACACAAGAAAACAGGGCAACATTATGTCCCAGTAAGTCTTAACAGGAACTTTAAAAGACAAAGGCAGAATGTAATGATCAATCCCAGTGGAAACACCTTTGCAAAAACAATAATAGATTTGAATAGATTGAGGAACAGCAATACACTTGGCATTTGTAAATTATGTTAGTCAGGTGTTTCAATTGCAAGTTTCTGCCTCTTACATTTTTCTTTGATTGAACCATTAAGGTCCGTGTGTCTTTTAGTTATCTTTCTGTTTAAAGATTGCCGGTCTATTATCATTATTCCAGTAAAAGCTTTTACTGGATCAACAATGGATTCTTATCATGTCCCGCTCCCAATAATCTGTCCTTCAAGGTTACTGACTGAGCAAAGAGGAGTGTGCTTCAGCCGACTCATAAACTTCTTAAGAGGAAGAAACGATGGACAGTATGAATGGGCTGGAAATGAAATGCCATTTCTTGAAAAGGTGAGGGTTTGAATGCAGGCACTCACACGGAGAACTCCACTGTGTAGGAGTAATCAGCTGATGGTTTGGGCTCCCAGGTCAAAAATGTTTTAAAGTTGGTGGATTCCCAGGTGACATTCTGCGCTCGGGGATAGGAGCCTGCAAAATGAAAGAGGTGATGTAAAAAATACTATTCTAATAGCTTTCAAATCCTGAAAAGAGGTATTAAATGTGAAATATTGAAAATCATATAAAGTTAGAACAACACATCGATGGAGAAGAATTGTGGCAGGAAACAGTGCACCAAATGTATTTTACATTTGCAGATACATTGACGTACGTGCATCAGGCATTCCAAAAGTTATGGGGAGACTTAGTCACACAGGTATGTTGTTGCCTAACTCTACCACAAGAGGAGACGGACGGATTTTTTTACCCATGACTTTATAAACTCTAAGCTACACTTCTTATGTAATTAAGAGTCCTTTGTAAAACTATTACACAGGATCACACTAACTTATAAGAGGAAAAAAATGTTCTGATCTTAATGAAGTGCTGAGCGAAATGCGTTTATTAACATTTATCAGTGTTAATAAAAGATCCATGGTTATATGTTTTTATGGACTGACTGTTCGGTCACAACCACAACACTTGTGAGGGAGTAAAGCTCTTTTTGCAGTCTGTAGTTTTCCCTGAATGGAGGATTTAAAGCTCAGATCTGCCTGAATCACTGTATTTATTTTCTCAACAATAGACTTTCAGCATTAGATGATGTAAGTCGTTGCTTCCTGTAGACAGAATGGGCAAACAGAGCGCACTCAGGGCTCATTCAGGTGTAAGATTTGTACTCAATCACATAACATTTTAGAAATGTGACATTTAAATGTAGATTTAATGGACCAGATAGACCCACAGTAGGCAGATTTTTTTTCTTTTCTAGACTTTTTGCTTCAGCAACTATAACTCACTAAATGTTGTAGCTAGAGTTCTAAAACTTTTACCCACATTACACACATCTGCTCACTACAAAAGGCACAAATTCAATCCTCTACAAGAATATCAGACCTTGTGAGTTAATGTCAAATGCATTGTGTTCCCTTGTTACAAGCTACCCCACTACCAGGGTAGGTTGTAACACATGCTGGGGTAAGTTGCCACTCTATATGATATGCTTCAAAAACAGGTAGTTATATAACAATATTTCTCTCTCACTGTAACAGACTATGTCTGATGACTCTCACACACGAACAGTATGTGTATGTAAATGTATCTAAAGAATAAATTTACTTAAAAGTATACTTTATAAATACTATTAAAATGTACTGAATTAAAAACCATCTTTGTACATCCAGGTCTAACAAAAAAGAGGTCTGTGTGTGTATATTCTTTATCAGAGTCACAGTCAGTGCTTGAAGTTGGAATTTCTCACAAGCTGCCTGTACGCTTCTCTGCCGTATCCACCAGCGGAGAAAGAGTATGGAAAAGACTTAGTCCAGATACACTCGCCAACATGTGAACTACGTGTGAATGGGAAGTACTGGTCACAGTGCTGACGAATGATTGCTGGTAAGGCTGGAGTGCAGGCTGGGTGGGCCAAGCCATGCCAACCAATGTTAAGCTAGGTGTTTTAGCATAGTGGTTTGCTAAAACATAGTGGTTTGCTGGAAAAAATGCTTCACATGTTGCCTAAGAAACTACATTTCAATCTGATATAAATCAAACAATTGTATCTGAAACAGTATAGATACTAAACAAAAATATAGTCTTGGTCAAAAAATGTACTTTCTGACTTCAAAATCAGTTTTTTTCTCTATATATCCTGAATGTGCCTGTTTCCAGACTTGAGGTAGTTAAATACTGAAATGATCACCTAACTCCTATTTTATCTCTAATTGGTGGAATTGGCGTTGTTACAACTCTCCCCATGTTACAACCATACCCGGTCTCCCCTAACAGAAGTGGTGTCTAAAACAGTAATTTCCAAAATGTTTAATAGCCCACAGCTTCAGGTAAAAACAGAATTACCTGGACATTTAAACTCTGGGGAAAGCTAATCCAATACACAGTTTGATAAAATTCATCGAATATCTCCTCAAGGTCAGCTGCAGGTTCGTGCACCGAATAAAAAAATCTAGTGTTTATTCTGTCGGTGGGAAACAAACACAGAGGCTCAGAGCACAGGAGCAGAAGGACGGTAAACCTGCCACATGTCGACGGCAATGGAGTGATGGCCAAAAGAGGAGAGAGATCGGAATAACAGAGATTGAAAAAAAAGTTCTACAAAGTTCTGGCATAGAGCCAGGGTACCGTCTGTGAAGCTTTGCGACAGGGAGGAGAGACCCCCGAGATTTGGAAAACATGAAAACGGATGCGGAGGTAGTTCTGTTTCTACTTAGTGTTGTGTGTTTAACAGAAGCAGTCGGTCGGTATCCAGTTCATGTGTCTGTTAGAAGACTGTAGGTATTTTTGGAAAAGAAAAAACATATTAAATCTAAAGATAAAGGGCAGAGAGTGATTTGAAGCCCACCTCCAGAAAGACCCGTAGGCCTGTTCGTGTTAATCCAGCTTTAGATATTTGCTATAAATCCATGTGTGTTCTCATTCTCATTGCTACAAAATATAATTATTAATCCGAATAACGCCTGCCGTATTCGACTTTTATAATATTCACTTCTATTTTAAACCAGATGCACAGTACTGTTTATATTTCAGGGGCTCTACATTTCATATTTTGTGATCTCATAATGTGGATTAATCAACATATCTTTACTCATACACTCCTCTTACTATGACATTAGTTGCTCTTGTATTACTTAGAAAGCCCTTCCTAAAGTTATATGGACATTAAAATAACCATAATAAAAAATAATAATAGGAGCTGCTTGACTCACCTGAGGCTGAGTGAGCGGAGAGAAAGAAGACAAAAAGTACAGCTTGTGGCAGCCTCAGGGTCAGCATGTTGGGGGAAATGTCTCTCCAGCAGTCCAGATAAAGTGCGCGTGTCTGATCCAACTGATCAGCTCTCTCTCTCTCTCTCTCTCTCTCTCTTCGTGTCCCGGATAGAAGTAGCCTAATAGTGTTCCCGGATCACCCGCAATGAAGCCTTTCCGCTGAATCGGACTACAAACAACTTATACCGATGCTGCCGCGTAAAGCTTGGCCAAATATGGAGCGTCCGGTGTGACGTCACCACGTCGGGCCAGCTATTAGGTTATACATGCAACCACAGCGCCTGGTTCTCCTGCTGAGGTCACCCAACATCACAACTATTTCCACGATATACCCTGACGTTTAACTGCAAACTTCCAAGGTTTGTAAATGGATCTGTGGTTTACTACAGGACTCTGTCTCCTAACAGGGTTGGAACTCTTTTTATGCTCTCACTTCGCACATTCAAACAGCACTACTGATGGGCATGTAATAGCAAAAAAAGTTATTGTCAAACACTAGAATGCTTCAAAGACTGGTTCCATGAACTTGTCTCATTTATCCACATGGAGATATTGCCATCTAATTATTTACAGCTTTTTTTTTTACAATCACTCTGGCACTAAATTCAGAACCTTGATGTTTTTTTCAAAACTCTAGACACAAAGCTCACAACTGATGATCAAAATGCTGACATAGCATCAAAGTATTACCATTTCACAACACTGTTCACAAATTACATTTGAGCTTACTGTTCACTTCATTACAGGAATCCACCTGCCAGTGGGTACAACTGCACAAAATGATAAGAAACTGTTGCATTAATCTTAACCCCTTGATGCCTGAATTTATTTACAATAAAAAATTTGCTTTCAGGTTGATGTTAAATTAAGTGGAAATTGTTGATCTGTCTAATGAACATAGAAAAGAAATAAATTCATTTGAGGAATACAAACGCCAGCTCAGCTGCAGTCCCAAAGGAAGAGGTGTGATGTGAATTTGCGATAATCAGCGTTAAGAGTTTAACACATAGTTTTATAGGAATTTATTAACGATTTTCAATATCTACAATATCTATCGTAACAGTTTTTGTATATGAATTCATGAACATTGAAGAGAAACACTCTATGACCCCCAGAAGCCCGGTTGGATCTGACAGCTGTGACAGCATTATTATGGATCAGACAGACAATGCAGCCTAATGAGTCAGGGTATCCACTAATCAGGCAGCTCCAGTGGGTGAACTGCAGTTCTTTATATAGACTTGATTCACTTTAGAAATATGCTGAGTCTCCCGACACATAGAGATGACACTGAATGTGCACTGTGGTCTGAAGTGTTTATGCGATCGTTTCACTGGATGAACCACAGTTACCGTTTTACAAGTTTCAACACCGACACAGCATTTGTTTTTCTTAATTTGGAGCTGGCCTCAGAAAATCTGTCTGGCACCATGCCTGCCAACCCTCCTGACCCCATTATCCCTACCCCTCTCTCCACAGCAGTGAGGGGCCCAGCTGCATCACAGTCGACTGTTGTCCTGAATACCAAATGTTGCACATTTTCCACCAGTCTGTTGTTCTGAGTACATTTTTTCCTTTATTTTGTATTTGTTGGGGCAGCAGCATCAGAGCCAGTGACACTAGGGACCTGAACAAACTGCCCTGGGGCCTCTCAAGTTGCCTGTGGAGAGAAGGACGTTGCACAAACTGCTCAAAAATTTGGACAACACTTCACATCCTCTGCATGAACTACTGGTGGGACAACAAAGTCTCTCCAGTCGGAGACGCCGCAGTAATAAGGACCAAGTCATTCCTGCTCACTGCAACTAAAGTACACAATAACTCCCCTCAGGGCTGGGAGAGGAGGCTTATTTCTTCTTAATGACAATGCACTCATTTACACATTTGAGCTTGACTCTATTTATGTACAGCAGTGGGATGAATATTTCTGCGTTTTTAAAATTCTTTATCTCCTAACATACCTCATGCTTGTCACCTACCTCATGTGTTTTGTGGAAGTTGTGTATGTAGCTGCAACTGTGTGTTTATTTTATTGATGTAAATGCAAATTCTAATACTGCAATTTCTCCTTAGGGATGCATAAAGTTGCTAAGGCAGCAACTGATAAGAGCGCAGTGCCTGTCATGCTTGCTGGATGACAAGATTAAATCAAACTACTGAGGAAAAAATCTTCATACTTCCTGGACACTAATGACTCTCCAGATGTTTTATTTGATTTTCCTCTCACAATACATTCCCTAACATTCCCACCTCCTCATATCTTGAAGTGTTTCCTGGTGATAGAATTCCAGCAAAGCGATCCGCAAATACATCTATGTCTGTTGTATCAGACCGTGTTACAGTCTGTTTTGTTTTTCCAGGCACATTCCTGGAAGAAAGGAGGGGAGCAACAGCCCTTATAATGCATTTTTCATTAATCAAAGCCTCAGTGGCCAATGGCAGGCATGCAGTGGGCTGCAGTTTAGAGAACACCTTTAGCTTCTAGTTTTCTAGTTTGTGTGATGCTGTGTCTGCATGAGACAACGTGCAAAAAAGCATGTTGTCCCATGCAGGGTGACAGTGAACAGAGTAGGGAATTCTTTTAAAAATAACTTTTTACTTGCGAAAAACCATTACTCATTATGTAAGTCATTTGATTTGGCCATCTCTCCATTGTGTAGCCATTAATCATCATATGATGACAGTGGTACATGAGACAGATAACATGTAAAATAAATAAAATAAAATCGGGTTCCTCTGCTCCTAATGCATTGCATGTTAATTTGTTACCAACTGCTAGTTGAAGCTCTTATTTTTTGTTGCTATAGAAAGCACACATTATATGGGAACCATTTGTTCAGTATGAATGAGCAAATGGGGCAAATTGGTGGACTTTCTTTCCACGTTTATTGCGGGATCTCTGTATGAAAGTGAGTACGGTCTTCAGTCTTTGCTGGATTTTAAATTCAGGTCATCAAGTGTCTTTCCCTGTTCGTGCACTATTCCTCTGTACTTTTGTATTTTGGTTCTTGCCTTTAGTTTCCCTTTTGGAAATTGTGAATGTTTTGGATTTTCCATCTGGACTGTCTGCTTGTCTTGTTTGTAAGTGACAAAATCCTTTTGTTAATTAACTCTGAGAAACAGAACCTAATCGGCCCAAGTGTCTGCGTCTAGGCTCACATTTGTTTTCCCGTGTTTATGCTTGACAGTTCTTCGCCAACTGGATTAATTTATTCTTTAATGGGTTGCCTTATCTCATCGCCTAGTCCCCCCATGTTCATGCAAAACCCGCTGTTGATGTTGTTAGCATCGTCATTGTTGTTATTATCATCACTTCTCGCCCACTTACAAGGCAAGACAAGTTTATTTGTATAGCACATTTCAACAACAAGGCAATTCAAAGTGCTTTACATAAAACATAAAAGCAACAGGGAAAAACAATAAAAACGTTTGAAACAACATAAAATATAATAAAAGTTACAGTGTTACAATCAGGGTTAAAAGAGTTAAATGGAAAATAAAAACAGGCTGAGGGG
>JAPMOB010231877.1:0-27450 GCA_029875015.1 Lepomis gibbosus
GTGTGTGTGTGTGTGTGTGTGTGTGTGTGTGTGTGTGTGTGTGTGTGTGTGTGTGTGTGTGTGTGTGTGTGTTTATCTAGAAAAGTACACTATCTCAGTTTGAGCATGTTTATATGCAAGGGAGAGCGAGAGAGATAGAAATCAACAAAGGCAGCTGGTAGGAGAGAGAGAGAGAGATCAGTGAAAACTGAAAAAGCATCAGAGGAAAAGAGAGTGCGATGAGAGGAGGCAGAAAACCAGCCAAAAAGACGCAGCAGTGAACCTGAGGACAGAAAGAAAATATCAAGTTTGGCTCCAGTTGACTGTCTGGTCCACATCTCTGCCATGGACATATTGCCGGCGCTGGCGTCCACAGTGTTAGCTTCCACAGTTAGCCTGCTGAGGGAGAGCGCTGTTGTTCAGAGCATCAACAAGAGGCTCAACAGGAGGTAGGCAACACCTGAGCAGGTCACATCTGGATCACAAGGTGTGAGAAGATGACTTTCTGAAGAAGAAAAAAAAGAGAGAGAAAATTGAATTGACTGATTGAGAAAAAAATAAGATTATGCCACATTTAAGAGGAGATAATGAATTCTAGATTAGGTTTCCTTCCCTGCATGGATACGAACTAACTGCTTGTGGTACCAGCCATTCGCTCCATCTTTCTATTATCTTTCTCCATAAATAATGACACCTGTTGCAATCTAGCGACAGGGGATTTTCAAGTAAAAAAGGACAGCTTATGGAAAACGCCATGCTTCAACATGCCAATCAAACAGCAGCAAACTTCTGGCATCTTGTATATTTTCAAGACGTTCAGATTTCTCCAAAGTCACTTAAGATTTTTGTTGTGTTTTGTTTTTGAGAAAGCGAGAGACAAAAAGACAGAGCGACAGAGAGAGAGAGTGTTGAGATTTTGAATTGAGACCACATGCCCACCCTCCCTCCCACCCCCGACACTGGGTCGTCACACATTTCCTGTAAATGTTGCCTTTTCTCTTCTCTGTCTCTGACATGAACCCTGCCGAGGAATAACCGTGGCAACAACTGACGGGTGACGTGATTGGAGCACTGTCACTTCCTATTTCCACTGGAAAATTAAATAAATATGTTTCTAAGGTGAAATACCACCAAACAGACAAGCGATGCGTGGCTGATGCCCGGCAAAATAATAATAACCAAAAACTGACTTAAACTGCACCCTCAGCCAAAGTGGTGGTCTCATAGGTGTCAGCTGTCTGCCTGAAATGATGTTTGCCTCTCGTAGGAAACAAACTAAATTTAAACTAACCACCGTGTGATTTTCCCTCTCCAGTAGTTTTCTTTTAGTTACCCTGATACTTAAGTTCAGTTATGAGGTGTACCTTACTTTATGCTTCTACTCCATCTACTCCGCACGCAACTGGTGCTTGTTGCAGAAGTCACATTGTAAGAATTAGTATTTAGTGATTTGGAATTTTTAAGAATTTCAAGTCATCGGAGTCTGGTGGCTTTTATCAAGAGTCTCTGTAGGGATCCTTTCAATAATGTTGTCATACATTAATAATAACATCCCCTCCTCTCCTTTCCTCTCTGGTAGAACCATGTCATCTTCAGAGGTGTGCTGGCCAGTGCCGATGCGAGCCATCGGGGCTCAAAACCTCCTCACCATGCCGGGAGGAGTTTCCACAGCGGGATACCTCCACAAGAAGGGAGGCAGCCAGTTCAGCCTCATGAAATGTGAGTTCATAATAATAATAATAAGGGTTAGGGACAGAGTAAGTGAAACATCTCACAACACATTGTATCATCCAGTTATATTCTCTTTGTTGATCCAGCAGTTTTTTAAAATTTCAAGAGCTCGTGCTCAGTTGTATGTATGTCCATGTTAAGTTTCCGTACACAGGTGGCTAGATGGAAACGTTGTTAATATCTGCTGCCTGTCTTACAGGGCCTCTGAGGTACACCATCATCCACAAGGGCTGTGTGTACTACTTTAAGAGCAGTACCTCCCCTGCACCACAGGGGGCGTTCTCTCTCAACGGCTACAACAGGTCAGTTGAAAACTCTCAATCAGCAACATTTTTTTAGCAGACTTCAAGGCTGACAGTTTGCTTTCCACCTGTATAAGCGGTTACTAATCCACTATATCAGTACTCACATTATTTTTGTGTGTTTGTTTTATGTAAGGTGCGTTGAGACACTTTGTTTGTGAGTGTACAAATGTTAAATTGACTCGCCCATTCAGTCCATTCACTGATGCAATGAGCTACATTTGCAATTTGGAGTGTCTTCCAAGGACACTTGGGCAGGAAAGTTTTTCAGGGTTCAGCTCACAATGAATGGCATCTTGCTGCATGAAGAAGGAAAATAATGCATAACGTTGTACCTGGTGATTATAACCGCATAGATAAGAACCAATGACTCAATGATGACATTTCTGGCAGTTATTCATGTGTAATTCAGCAGTAGAACCTTCTAAAACCAACATCTTTGTAATGTTTATATAAATAAACCAGCTCTTCCTTCTTTGTGTCGCCAGACATATCTGTTACAGGTGAGAGTATCTAACACAGGACAGAAAGTCAGAGCAGAGGTAGTATATCCCCTTGGTGCCTGAATTTTTTTACAACAAAAAAATAATAAAAATATTTGTGTTTTAATTTGCTTTCAAGCTGTTGTTAAATTAAGTGAAGATTGTTAATTTGTCTATAGAACATAGAAAAGATATAAATTCAGGTATGATGTCAGTATGATGCAAATTAGTGACAATAGGCATAAACGTGAAACCAGGGCTTGCAAAACGTTCCTAGGTATGGATCGAATAAGCACCAACAGGAATTGGGGAAATCCATGTGCTTGCAGTCTGAAAGGAAGAGGCGTGATGCGAATTAGCGACAATCGGCGTCAGAGGGTTATAAGGATAGTTTGAAATGCACACGGATGAATGCAAGCTGATAGACATAGTTGAAGAGCACATTTCCCTTTATGGATCAGAGAGTAACACATTTATTCTCGTCCACAGAGTTATGAGAGCAGCAGAAGAGACAACATCCAGTAATGTGTTTCCTTTTAAGATCGTCCACATCAGTAAAAAACACAGGACGTGGTTTTTCTCTGCAGCTAGTGAGGACGAGAGGAGGGTAAGAACAACCACACACATGCTCATCTATATATATACATATATTTACCTCTTATGCCTTTTTAATATTAATATCACTTTTTAAGTATAAAAGCCTCCGAACAATGACAATGCATGTTCATGCACAAACACCTACTATCATTTTGGATTTTACAGAAATGGATGCGATACCTGCGGAGGGAGATAGATCACTATAACGACAGAAAAGAGTGCCACATTCCAAGGTAACGTCGGCAAATCGCATCATATTTTACAGCACAGTGTAGACACACTAACATATCTATTATGATGCAGAATATCTGTTTTATATGTATCTATAGTTGTGTTGATATCTATAGTGTGTGGTGTGTGGTTAGAAACAAGCGAAACATCAGACCTATATACAATTCAAACCCCAAACTTCAGATTAACTGAAAAGAAACATGCAGTAAAACTTTACATCCTGTATGTCCAAAGGCTCTGTCATTTTCTGTCTCTGTCTTACACAACATGCACTTCTTTCTCACAGACAGCCAGCCTTCTTTGGCAAGTGTGACCTCGGTCACCTTTAACATTTGAGTGACAACTTTGGAAACAAGTTATTGCAGGTTGCAACAACGTGGCACAAATTATTCCCAGCAGATTACTAGCACTTCTTCCACCAGAAGCTAATTCTGCTGGCTGATTTATAATTTACGTAGGCAATTAAAATGGACATTTGCTTTTGATTACAAAGCCACCTGCCTGGCAGTTTTTCATTGAAAATACACTGTTAAAGGAACTGGGGACATTAGCAGCCCATTTAAAAGCTTGTGGGTGTTCATGCTGCACAGGGAGCCTTCTCTCGCAAGGAATGTATTTACTTGTATGATAGCAAAGTCAGATTTCTTTCCCTAACCCTATCTCAAATAATTATATTTAAAAAAATTTTGTGGCAAAAATACAAATGTGTATTTAAAAACTTTGTTGTAGGATAGGATGCCCACAACTTTCTGTTTTGTAATATCCTAAGCAGCAGTAATGGCTGTTGTTGGAGGCAGAGATAGTCTCATTGGTTGAGTTAAACATAAACATCAAAGCTAAAGTAGCCCAAACAGGGATGACATGTTAGCGTTCTGCAAACTGGGACAGTAAATGATATAATGAATAACACTGTGTCGTCCTCTTCTGTAAATTAATTCATGAGGGCAGCAGTTATATGCAGCAATGTTGGAAGCTCAGCTAAGTAGTTAGCCGGAAAACTAGCATATAGCAATAACAGCTAGTTTGTCAAGAGCTATCTACATCCTGCAGAAAATAAACCCACAGCCATTAAGAACCACTTTTTTTTAAAATAATGTATATTCATGATAACATTTTCTTTGTTGCTATAGCGACTCAGATTCAGATGCTGACAGTTTCTACGGCACGATTGAGAAGCCCATGGATATTAAACACCCCGTGGATAACGCCGACGATGGTAAGACCGCCTTTATGAATACGTACACACAACACACACGCTGCACTGTGTGCGTTTGCAAACTGTGGTATCTCTTCTTTCTGTGTGTAGATTATGCTGAGGATGATGATGATGACGATGAGGAAGACTATCTGCAGCCAGACAGTGACAGTTCGTCGACATCCACAGGTGACCCCCACACACCACACACACCGTTTGAGCTCACGTGTATACAGTCCGTTACAGTGAAGGTAACAGCACACTAAACTTCCACTGTTATGTCACTGACATCAAAACTGATCGTAATGAGGTCAAAGGTCACATCCAAAGACCCAGACTGTACAGAGCTTTTGCCCCACTTGCACATATAAAAAAACACACCCTCGATATTTTAACAGAGCTTGTGATTTTTGGCTTCAATGTTTTTTAAAAACAAATCCGTGACTTTGTTTTTTTTTTATCAATATTAGAAAATAAGCGACGATTTTCAATTTTTAATAAAATTTGTGGGAATGTGAAAACTTTGTGGTTTTAACAATAATGTATTTATTCTTTTTTTGCTTTTTGAGACTCTGACACACTACTTGATAATGATCAGAGTGTGTTCAGTGCTGTCCACACCCTCAGAACATCTCGTTCATATACCACATACACAATAAAACAGGAACCAAAAAGAAAATGAAGATGAAAAAAACTGATCCTATCCTTTTAAAGAAGCTGAACTTATTGAGCCTTGTTTGTACTCAGTTATTGCATGAAATGTGCAGTTATGCGTGTATGCAATTTTACATGTAGGGCAAACATGAAGTGCAGTGAACATGTAGGGAAACAAAAAATAACAAAAGAAACTTTAACCAAAACAAGAAGTCTGATTTTTTTTTTTTTTTTTTGACCTCCTCAGTTCGAGCCACGGGGCCGCCGCCCACCTATCCTCCTCCTCCAGTGCCGACAGCCTTCCAGGTCCGTCAAGACTCCAGTTCAGGTTCTTCCAAAGGAGCACCTCCTCCCATTCCGTCGCTAACAAGAAATCCATCCAACCAGCTCCCCAAAAAACCTCTACCCTCTGCCCCCCCTTCCTCCATAGTAAAAGACTTCAAGAAAGGCCAGCCTCCTCCTGTCCCCTATGCCCCGCACCTGCTGGACAAGTCCTTTTCTTCTGCCCCCCCGATTCCTCCGCCCCCAAACCCAAAGAAAACTCTTCAGAGCAGGGCGACATCCTTGGGGGGGGTCGGGAACGACCAGAGAGACAGGAGGCCTTTGTCAGGTGCATCGGTGCAATCTCCCGCCACTCTGCCTATCTGCAACCAATTAGAGACCAGAATGGTTGGAAATGGCCCCGCCCACTCCTCCCTTAATGTTGGAGGGAGCCAGTCACTGGGCAACAACCACCACGGGATGATAAACAACCTCCGCAGCAAGTCGAGCATTCCGACCACTCATTCTACGAATCCTCTAGGGTTCACCAACCACACCTCCATTCACCCACCGCTGCCTAGCCACCCTCCAGTCTCTCCTCCTATGAAAACTGGACTACATAATAAGCCAGGAATACCTAAACCTCCTCCAACTACAGCCAAACCCACACTGCCTGGAGCCAAATCCAAGCAGTCAGGAACCCCACTTCAGTAAGTTTGACTCGAACCTACAAAACATTCAACACAGAGTACTTTTTTAAATAAACCTGCAGGGAAATGTTCTCTGAAAAACACAAAACAGTTAATCTGGTTGAAGTGGCCTCACTGAGTCGTGTTTCCTCCCAGAAGGGCCTCACCAGACGGCCAAAGCTTCCGTTCACTGGGAGACGAGGCACCCACAGAGTTCAGGAAGCAGCGAGACTTTCCCAAACACAGCAAAGGAGACGAGTCTGATGAGGACTATGAGAATGTAAGAGAGACTGAAGTGATGTGACAACTGATATTCACTGAATGATTGTGTGTAGATATTTCTTTAAGCTTCCTGAAGACTATAAGACTCATCTTAGAACATCTTAGAGTTTCTGTGCCGCTCACCCAAACTGTTTTCATGTGGACAAACTACACAACTGATTTGTGATTTTAATTACTATTATTTCTAAGTGCATTTCTCTACCTCAAAGTCTCAAAGTGACCCTTATTTGAGTCAGTATCAGTGCTGCAACGAACATGTTGTTTTCATGTTTAACCAAGTGTTTCTATCTACAGATACAGCTGCCAGACTCTGTGTTCATCGACACAACTGAAACCAGCTTCGTAGAAAAGTATGACACACACACTTGTTTGCAATTTAAGTTTTTGTTTTGGTAAACTGAAATGTTCCTTCAGTAGTAATTCTGCCCTCTAGTGGCAAAAAAGAAAAACAATTTCTGCTCACTTTCTTTCTTTATTTCATGCAATTCTTTTACTGACACTGTCTTTGTTATACAAGGATAAAAAAAATACAAATGTGGAAATATAAAAAAGAATAAATAATAATAATAATAATAATAATAACAATAAATGATTAAATAAATACATTTGAAAATGTAAAGAGAAATAAATAAAAAATAATTACATGTAGAAATATAAAGGAAATAACGAATAACAATTTTCATATGTATTAGTTCTTTTGTATGTATTTTCTCTATAAATAATGTAATTTTTATATTATACATTTTTTAAAATATAAAATAAATATATACAGAAATAAAAAGTTAATGAAAATGTTAATGAAAAATTCTTTTATATTTTGATATTTGTCTTAAATTTCCACATCGATTTATTATTTTATTTCTCTTTATGTATCCACATTTATTTTCCTATCTTGTTTTTTTACAGATTTTTTTTTATGGCACTCATGTGACCCAATACACAACAGTTTGTGCAAGTAAAGTCATTTGAAATAAGGATAACATATTTAGCTTATCTGTGGTAACCTGTAACGATGTTTGTACCTGCAGGTTATTCAGAGAGAGTCCAGTCCCTCCACTGGACGGATTGTATGGCATCAGAAACTCAGGAACCAAAACATCAAAGGTAAATATAGAAAAACATGGTATTCAGAGAGGATGATACTATTGTATTTCCTATCCCCCATTGCAGAAACTAGTGTCTCTACGTAGTTGTAACAAACTTCTGATTTCATCAATGAGTATGAAGCATCAGCAACTCATAAAAACTGATTAACAGAACTAAAGTCTATATTCAATGTACATCAATGTCATGATTATTTTTAGCCATGTGTCTCTGGTAATGGCAATATTGTTATGTCTGCAATATTGTTACCACTTTCCAAATTAAAATGTCTCTGACTTTTCATCTAGCATCACCATCAGGTCAAAATAACATTTTATCCCAGTACTTTGGTTCCCATCAGCCTCAACTGTGTTTTGTGTTTAGCAAATGGTAGGATGCTAACATTTAGTGCATGCAATTTTTTGTTCAAGTACGATGGTGAACATAACTTTATACCTTCTCAACATCAGCATGTTATCAATGTCATTATTAGCATGTTAGCATGCTGATATTAGCAGTTAGCTCAAGTATAGCCTCACAGAGCAGCTAGCATTGCTGCAGACTTAGTGTTGTTAAATAACATTTGGTAAATGATTCACAGACTTATTCTCAGAGTGTTAGAGATGACTGATTCTGTTCTTCAAAAAATGAATATTACTGCTCTTCCCTATGAAACATGTACTGAGCTTATTTAGGTCCTTATAGAAACAGAAAGCTTCCCCAAATAAGAATATAACTATAATACAATACCTTACAGAGAGACACAGTGTATAACAGCAATTTTATGAAAACTAAACTTCTTGTTTCATGTTTTAGTAACTGTTACATCAGTGAACTGTCTACGAGCTCTTTATCTTCCACATTAGAATTTTTAATGATGCAGCTTTCTGAAAATGAACCTCAAATATATTTACTGAATCACCAAACAACTAAAACGATTATTATGATGATAACGATTATTTTATTATTATTATTACAACTGTTATATAGACAAATAAACCTGCCTGTATGTATTGACCAGTCTTATATAATATCATTAATATTAGTTTAAATGATCTTATCTTCATTAAATCACTCCTATACTTTGTATATAGTTCAGATAAAATGTAATTACATGTAGGCAGAATAAGGTTACTTTTGTTCTGATACCTTTTATCTTAATAACTGAGCTCGGTCATACTGATGGGAAGGTCTGATCCTGACATGTGCGTCCTAATGAAATAACTGTGGTGTGTTGTCCAGGTGCTGGTGGTGTGGGATGTCGGTATAGGCAAAGCCAGAAACTACCGGCTGTTTGCGGAGGTAAGAAACCTGCTGCGCTCTATCATATTGTGACTATGTGTACACAATAGTTATTACTTATGTGTAGAAATTAGGCATAATGACAATGTAAGAGTCCCAACACAGTAATACAGTCTCCTGTTCACTGTGGGTGATTTCACAGGGGGACCACATCTTTCTCGACAGTGACGTGCCCTTCCCCAATCTGTCAGCTCTGATCGAACACTACTACAGCCATCCTCTTCCTCACCACGGCTCGCTCTGCCTGCAGAAGCCCTACACAAAGACAGTGATCCTCTGATCGACACAGTCAACGTACAAAAATACAACTGAGACCAATGGACACAAATAAGCAAAGGAGAACAGAGACAAGGGTGTTTCTACAACTGGAATCCATCAACATCATAAGCTCACCCACAGATGAAATAACACATGGATAAATAAATTCTTTATTCACCTGTTGCAGCATCCGACTGCAGCATAAAGCTTCATGGTAAACAACAAGGACAGTAACTTCTCTACAATTCAGGCTGCTAGGACACCAGCTGTTGTGAGTGTACCTTATGTCAGTCGTGATGACAAGAAAAGAAACCATTAGCAACAGTTAATGGAACATTGTTGTACTTGAAGACAAACTATATTACCGCATCAGGTCATACTAATCCGCTTTTGTGCACTGAAAACATCTGTAAATACACATCAATTTTTAGGTAGAGATATTAGATATGACAAAGATAAAGCTTTCTAAAAATCTAGCAAACTCTTTTAATGGACCAGAAATCTTAACTTATCAGACAGCTGGTCTGTTTTTGAAACACCTCTGCTGCTTTATGCAAACTGAAGAATCTCTGTTTGCAGGAAAGTGTGAAATGACTGCTGAAGAACAATCCAATATCCAGCCCGGGCCAGTCAGATGGACGTGATGCGTTTTGTCCACAGGGGGGCGCTGTGACACCAAATCACAGCTTTAAATCTGGGTTCTGGGTCTTGATATATTTCACAAACTTTCAGCCTCTTGTCCAGACCTTGAACCTCAAACTAATTTAGTGTCTCTAACTTATTTAGTGTGCTGAGACAAGACACTGTGGGAGTCATTTCTGACTCCCAAGGACTCTCAGCACTGTAGAGCGCTCCCTTTAAATTATCTTCACTACATTAAAAAAAAGACAGCGTTTTTGAGCCTCAAAGCCCATGACGAGAGGCAATTTAGTCTCAAAAATGTTGCACTTTTTGTAGTGTAATATCATCTTCGAAGGAGTGTTCCACAGTGTTGTCCTTGAAAGGTGGAAAAGGCATCTTACTTATTAACAAGAAATAAAACTCAGACCTTACGTGGTGCATCATATCTGGCTGAACATGAAGGAATATAAATTTTATTTGTTCTCAACTGCCAAAATGTTGAGACTCTGCAAATACAGTTTGTACAGCAAATGTTGTAAATCACTCTATATATTTATATGTAAATGCTGTATGTACTGTAAAAATGTAAATATATTGTTTTCTACAGAATTATATGGTGACAATGTATAAAGAATTACTCAGAGGCTCCTGTTGTTTTGTCTCGTCTTTTGATTCCTGTATCTAAACTTTGAGGAAGCTCACCCAGTGTCAGGGGACAGATAAAGTAACGAGATGATTGTTTTGATTATCAACTTTTCTTTGATAAATAAGTTGTTTATTTACTCTGTAAACATCAAAAAACACTGAAAAATTCCCAGAGCCCAAGATGGCGTTCAAAAATAGCCGATTTACAAATTCACAATCTTCATGTAACATGGAACTGGAGAATTTTTACTTGATAAATGATCTAAGCAACTGATTGTTTGTCAAAATAGAATGAATCAGGCGATTCATTTCCTGTCGATGGACAAAATTAAATCGATTTGTATTTCTTGATTATGTTTATTTTTGTGATAACGCTTGTAACAGCATGTCCAGGATGACAGAGGGACTTACTTATTGCATCATTACCATTTGGTATAAAACTGCAAAAATTATGTTGATGTCAGTGCGACATGGTGGTATGATAAAAATTTGAACAGACTCAGGGTGACCTCTTAGATCACAGGACAAACCTGTGCGTGAGTGTAGCTCCTAGGAGATGAAAATAAAGAACACTGCTTATTTTCATATCTTATCTCATTATGGAGTTAAATAGAGAGTGTGCACTTGGGACAATTTGCCCCATTGACAGGTAAATGGATTGTCAAACCATTAGAACACTTAATTGCAAATATCGATTGTACATTCAAATTCAAACCAGAGCTAAAAATAAAAACAATCAAGCCTAGAGTTTTAGAGAATAATACAGGCAGAGCACACATTAAGTGGCCCTACTCAGTTACTTTGAAATCTGAAACTGAAACTTTGAACATTTTCTGTAGTGCAAATAGATGCTTCTTAACAAAACAGATGTGGTGTTTAACCACACTAATGCAACTAAGGTGCATTTTTGTACGACGTGCATCTGTTTCTGACTGTGTATTCAGAGTCACAGGTCTGGCACACATAAACTGCCTGGCCTGAGCTGCGAGCATTGTGGGCCCATTTCACACACGTAAACCACATGTCCTTTACAGTACTGTACAGCTCCACCCAGATGAGGCCAAAAGAGATGTCAGCTGGCCTAGTAATCTAATGAACAAGCTTCAGAATATTGAAATTTATGTCAAGATCCTTCCCTATACTTCTGATTGACTTGTTCTTTAACTTCACCTGCCTGACTGCCTTTAACATTATTCCATTCCCTGTCTTCTGTTGAGAATTTCTAATCCTGCTACTTTCCTTCCTTCCTTCAAAAACACTTTTCCTCCTTGATATTCTCACAAGTGTTGGAGCTATGAACAGCGAGACAACTTACCTCGCCCTCCCCTACTATTCCACATGCTCACATCAAACATACAGTTGTGGGACTTGGTGGCGATATTGATGGGTTTTCCTTAGTTTTATACAATTTGTCTAGGCAGAACTGTGTGTCCTCCCCACTCCGTCAATCCATCGCAGAACCTGGACACTTCTCAATCTCAAACATTTCTCTCAAACAAAAGAAACAGCTTGACACTCCATCCTGGCTGTACCACTAGATATACCAGTATACAACACAGGAGGGAGGTGCACATACTTGACCACAACATACCACTGGCAGCAGAGGCTCTATCAGAGCGACCCCCAGGAGATGGGCGTCTGTGTACCAGATGATCAGCAGACACTCTGAGTTGAGGTATCAAATTGGTATGAGGCAAGAAAAAGGTGCGTCCCTACAGCGGAAGCAGGTAGAAGTTTCAGGAAACAACAGATAATAAATACCGGGTGTGCATGACAACACCCACTGTAAACAACTGCAGTTCCTTTGGAGCTTGTAGACCATTGATCAAGAAAGGTTTATACCTGCTAATGGTAGATTCTTCTTTAACTTTAACTAGGATGCCAGTAAATTAGAGATCAAACTGAATAGAACAAACTGAGTTTTGTTTATGTGTCGACAGCAACCCGAGAAGTTGGAATTTCCCAAATGAGAATGATCAGCTTTGAGTGTCGCTGTCTGTGGTGCTGAACAGCGTGAGCTCGCAGCATGTATCCAAACTGATCGCCACACAGTGTAATAATAATAATAACAATAACTTATATTTATATAGCGCCTTTCACAAGACCAAAGGACGCTTAATTAATACACATAATTGCAGAGAAAAAAAGTTATTTAGGGCTAAATGCCTTTGTAAAGAGGTTTTTAGAAGTGGCATGGAGGGATTTATAAGTGAGGAGGAGGATTTTGTAGGTAATGCAGAATTTGACCGGGAGCCAGTGAAGCTGAATGAAGATTGGGGTGATGTGCTGCCACAGCCTTGTGTGAGTGAGAACCCTGGCAGCCAAGTTCTGGACATATTGCATCCTGTCCAGGACCTTGCTGGGTACCCCGTACAGACACCATTACAGTAGTCCAAGCGGGGGATGATGAAGGTATGGATGAGTGACTCTGCCACAGAGTTTGAGAGTGATGGTTGAAGTCTGGAGATGTTTTTGAGACGGTAGAAAGCAGATTTGGTAATGAGTTTGACATGTGAGTGGAAGGAAAGGGTAGAGTCCAAAATGACACCAAGGTTGCGGACTTCTTGGGACAGAGAGATGGAGGAACCATCCACTTTGAGGAGTAGATCACCTACCCTCAGGAGAAGTGGCTTGGAAGCCACTGGCATTAGCTTCGTTAAAATGATTGATATCTTCCTAGCTATCAATTTTGTAACATTTTTTTATGTTTCAGTTTATTTCCACTGTCACTGTGCTTCTTTTTTCAGTTTGGAACATCAAACCAGCCACACCTTCCATCTGCTTTTATTCAACATGAAAGGAGGACACCTCAAGGGATGACACGTTTGCAGTTGCTTTTTCAGCTATTCTAGTGAAATATATTACTTTTATATATTTCAACGTTGTGGTTTCAATAACAATTTTCTGCAAGGTTTCAGCTCATTTTGGATAAGATGAATCATTTCACTGTGGTATTAAATCCCAGCAGAGCCTCCTCTCCCTTCTCTGCCACCTTCTCTAAGGGCTAAGTAGAGAAAATAAAAATCCTTGAGAGTGGACAGGCTGCTCTCCTTCACAGAGAGATAAAGAAGCTCCCCCCTTGGCTACAAACCTCTTCAGAAACCTGGCCCAGATCTGGGCATGATTAAATATCTACTTTCAGCCAGTGGTCCCCGCAGCTTCCTGGTGAGATGAGGATAAAACTGTTTGGTCTGAGGACGCGTTGATATCTGCAGGCTGTGTGCAATTCTCTGCCTCACAAATGTCGCTTCTCTGCTGGATTTTAACATACAGAATCCTATTTTTCCAAGAGGAGATAAAAATGACAAACTTAAACGCTACTGGTTCTTGGTTTTATAAATCATATGAAGCTGAGTTCCTTCAGTTTTTATTATTTTTTGCTTCCATATAACCGGCTGTAAAGCTGCTGTTTCACTGCACTGCTGGGCATTTTAAATGTGTCCAATTAATTACATGCAAGGCCTTAAACCTAATATATATTATACTGGTCCTTTGCATGAGGCTATTGTATTTCAAAAGACAGGATCATCTCAGCTAGCTACACAACGCAGTCATACTTAGAAAACATAATCTATAACATTATTCACTGGGAATATCACTGCTGTGGATCTTTGTTATGGTCGCAAATGTCTGGAAATGTAAGGAAGTTAATTGCTGGCGCACCTTAAATGAAAGACCGACTTCCTCTTCTGTTCCCACATGATACTGGAAAACTGCCACAACATTTAGGGGTTAACATGCATGTGGGGGAAAGTGGCTTAAATGGAGCCATCTGAGCGACATCTATCTGCCATGTTTAATTAGAGAGTTTTGACAGCTTTTCAGAAGCAAACAATCAGCTTGCTGCCTGGTTAGTCACACACTGGTGAGTCACATGGTGGCAGCACAGGGTTCTTTATGTGAAAGCATTTTTTAACCAGGGTATGTGATCTTTCTATAGCCCAGTTTTTTTGCCCTGAAGTCACAGCCCAAGTGCCTCTTTTCATCCCAAGTCCCCTTTGGTTAGCCATAAACCAAGTCTGTTGTTGGTCTTGGTGCAAAATAAATCTAAAACCAATTCTAAACCTGCGTGTAATAAAGATGACCCATCAAATCCTACTTATGTGGGGCCTGAGGGGTTTGAAAGCCTAGGTTCTCTGTACCTGTAAATAAGGAGTCACTGCTCCATATTAAAAAAAAACATTTCCTCACTGGCTGAAAAATAGCCTAACTGAACTTTTGACAAATGTGCCATATTCAGATTGACATCAGTCGTGAACTCCTGTCTCATTGTTTTATAAACCACTTTGCAGTGTTTTGGTGTCTGATAAGCTTTTAAACTCATGGATTTATGAGTCAAGCTGGTATGGCTGGATTGGAATCCTTGGTCTTGTGGTTACCTGTATAAGCACACGTACACACACACACACACACACACCAACTCAGTGATGTTAATTATGTTAAATCCAATTAATGATAACAGATTTGTTGATCACTAAATTGTGACTAAATGTCTTACTGTGTGGTACTGATCAACAAATCCCATGCAAATCTATTAAGACCATTTTCTGCCATGGTAAAATAAAAACTCTACTGATTCTCGAAAGCTCTAATTCTTTTATACCAGTTTTATGGCTAATTATCAAGTAAAATGCAAAGAGCTGATGGATTTCGACTTTCGGAGTAATCTTCGCGGCGGAGCCAGCAATTAATGATTTTCCACAGTTGTATTTCATGAAAGACTGGATTTCCAACCTTTAGCTCTGCAGTTGATGAGTGTGTGTTAGTGTGTGTTTGAAGGTGACTGTGAGAAAGAGATACTGACAGTCAGAGAGAGACAAGAGACAATTCATCATACAGAAATGTACAGTGGGTTTTTTTTTTAGAGGGAAAAATGTAAAAATCTGGGACAGAATGAGCCTTGGGGTGTATCAGCAGCCATCAGCCATCACTGAAGACGAGGTTCAATCCTCTGATAAGAACTCGGAGAGCCTATGAAACCTGGCAGCACGCAGCCCTCTCGAAAATCCAAAGGCCTGGTGATCAAAATGGGGAGAAATAGTATGGGACAGACAGAGGGAAGAAAATGTAAGAGCTGGGTTTGGTTCCAGGATTTGGTATTTACTCTTTGAAAAATGAGACATCTGCTCAGACAAAATGATCGGCAATAAAACCAAAACCAAACATATGGTGCTTTTGAAGTGGTACTTTAGCTGCTAAGATGATAACACATTTGATCTTTTATAATGTTGACATATTGAATGATGAGCTTGAGGTAATTGTCTATTTTCCTGTTTGGATTACATACATTGCAGCTCTTAATAGAGAGGCAGATATTAAAGGCAGGTTTGCCGTTTCCCAAGTCCTGAGTCAAAGAACCTTGGGAGATGCATGGACCTGGCATGTGACAGTACCCTGCAATTCCCACTTGGGCTCACAGTGGCCACCGTTTAGCAGAAACACAAGCTCACTTGTTGTCAAGTGTTACTTAGGTTCAGATTTAGATTGTGGATATTTCAGTTTAGTAAGAACACTTTCTTCATTAAAAAAGTACAGGGTATGGGGGAGGGAGCAACTTTTGCACTGGAGGAGCTACAGGAGTTTGGTTAAAGTTTAGAGATTTTTATTTGATAAATCCCCAGGTTGCTGAAGGCGAAGGAGTGATTAGCTAGAATGAAAATCTGGATCTGAAGAAAATCTGTCATTGGGCCTACACAGATTATAGCCAGCCTTGTTTTCTAACCTGGTTAAACTCTTTTTCTTTTACTGACTGGGTCTGTATATCAATCCATCTATAACCAGTTTTGCTTGGCAATGTCATCATACACAATTTTTCTGCATGTAAATAAAAACGACTTTATTAATTGAGGCCGTATTATATCATGCGGATAGTGAAGGGTTAATAATGTGCAAAAGACAGTCTGAAGGAGGGGGAATATCCTCCTCAGCTGTGACAGGCGCTGTGTAGCAGCACATACAAACCGGTCACCGGGGCCGCTAGTTACCGTCAATTTCAGGAAATGGATTTTAGCACGAGAGGAGTGAACGGGAGCCCGAACGCCCCCCACGGCGCGTGGTTGTAGGAAGAGATCAAAAGGCGCGTGGTCGGCGCGTCTGCCGCCTCCGTTTTATTCTCACAGCTCCTCGCCGGGTACAGTTCTCTGCAGCGCGTGCTGCTGATCGTTCGGTAGCGTCGCCAGGACTGTTCTGTTCTGTTCTGTTCCGTGCTGTGTTGTGTATGAGCGCGCCTGTTCGTTGCGTGTGTATGTGTGGTTTGCGCGTGAACCGGCTAAATCAAAGGCCAGGCAGGCCAGCGCGAGCAAGCAAGAAAGGCAGGCAGGCAGGCGAGCAGTCAGTCAGGGCAGAGAGGCAGCCCGCGAGCGCTCAGCTAGCAAACGTACGCTGCGAGAGATGGTCACGTCCACACCGGGGATCCTCCTGCTGCCGATGCTAATATGTCTCCAGCACTGCATTAACGTCAAGGGTAAGTCTCAAGTCCGCAGTGTATGTGTTT
The DNA here is from genome assembly GCA_029875015.1 of Lepomis gibbosus. NCBI lineage: Eukaryota > Metazoa > Chordata > Actinopteri > Centrarchiformes > Centrarchidae > Lepomis > Lepomis gibbosus. Next base: position 16,806 of record JAPMOB010231877.1, read on the forward strand.
GCAATGTATGCGTGTGTGTGTGCCTGTTGGGAGTCACGGTGCAGGGAAACGCGCACAGTGCGCGGTGAGGTTAGCTAAGATTACCTTACTGTACACCTGTCTTGGCTGCTCCTTGAAAGAATGGCCGTGTTTGGCTACACCAGGGGCTAGTCAACCTTGCGCTTCTTCTGAGTTAAAAGAACCCCTGACATTACGCCTTGTATGGGCTAAAAGCGATACATTTGCTGTGGTGTGTGTGTGTGTGTGTGTCTGTTATTCATTTAGCTTGGGTGTCTTAGCTCAATCTGTTTTTGGAAATATAAGGAGGGGGGTGTTGCCTGCTCATTCATGGCCATTGAACCCGGCGGTCATTGCATTTTACCCTGAAAACACGCAGAATAAACCACCTGCTTCTTCCTCTGTGTTGGCGTCAATACGTGTCCTCATTTCTCATTCAGTTCCACTGTGGGATTCTCCTCTGCCATCACCCCCCGCACTCCACCAGCGAGCTTGGTAATTTATTTATTTATTCCTGAAGTGGAAGCAGGGAGAGGGATGCCAGGGGGAAATTAGAAAAAGAGGATTACTGTGGATTGATACGGAGCGATAAATTTGTTAGCAGCATTGTATTCGTAAGCAGCACCGCAGTCCCGGTGGGGGAGCGGCAGCTGCGGGCACAGAGGGAGAGGAGTGACCGCGGCTAATTATCGACCGCAGGTGAACCCAATGAGGGCTTAATGAGCGGAGTGGCCAAGGTGAAGTTATTACTACCAACTGGTGGTTATTGTAGAGCAGTTGGCACTAGTACTGCAATTATCAATAATTTCCTTTTAATTCATTAATCTAGCAATCTTATGCGTTTTATAACTGGGGCAGGCAATATTTCAATAAATCAAGTGCTCCCACACACAAATGGAAGAGGGGAAAAAATATTAACTTTTTTTCCAAGTCTAGTTGTTCCTTGCCAGTTTTCCAATGACGGTTTCCCAATCTTTAATACCACTAAGAAACACACCTTTGTTTGCCTTTTATTAAATATCAGTAAGCTATGTTGTCTGAATGACCCTGACTGTCACACGTGGAACAAGACACGGTTTGGATTGACTGCAAACTGAAGAGGCATTTCGTGGTCAGGTTAAATTGTAACTTGAGCTACTATGCACTCACCTTTTTATAAGTTGCTAAAAAGAACTATCCAATAAGTATTACATAATTTATATTATGGGCTGACTGAAATGTTTTGAGCTCTTGGAGAATTGCAGTACCTTTTTATAAATTTTATTGGGGGGGGTGCATGTTAGATTAACTCAATCGGCCACTTGTTCGTCATTTAGTTGGCTTAAAATCAGACTCAACTTTCGCTTAATGTCCCCCAATATTACAATATTAGTCAAACTTTGCCACAGCTTGATGGCGTAGCCACGCAACATGCTAACGCCAAGTTCAATAGGCAATCCATCAAAATAAACAGTAAAACAAGGCAAAATGTACAGCTTTCAAGTTTGAAGTCTGATCACAGAAAGGCTGGAACAACTCTTGAGCTTGAACAGTTACTGGCCCTCAAGGAAAGTAGTCGGTAGTAAAAATACACACACTCTGTCATCAAAAATAAACTTTATTTTTCTTCATTATCAATTTTATTTAGAACACAACATAGCTTGTGTTTGAAAAACAAATAAATCATCACATAAAATATTCACATAACTTTGGCATAATTTGATTAATGCAGTTGCTTATCAGTATAACTCTAGTTCGTTAGCAGGCTAATTGATGAAACAGCTCAAAGAGGCAGAGTGAGATGTTTGGCTGCTTGTCTTTCACAGTATCTTGAATTCCTACCTACTATGGGAAATGGCCTTGGGGGGGAGAATCAAAAACGAGTGAATGTGTGTGCAAACGCACTCCCATTGCTACAGCCACCACCCCCTCCTCACACTCAGCTCCAAACCCAAATACACACGCACACACAGATAGATTGTGTAAGCCTATTTGAACAAGACGTCACGCAAATTAGGTAGCGGCAAGAGCAGCAACGCTGGCCTGTTTTTTTTTTAAAAATGGGTTTATTTTTTTTTTCTCCATGGTTACTGTTATACCATGCTAGACTCAGATCCTCAGCTGTATGGGGGGGGGGGGCTGTGCTATGTGAGGGTGCACTTGGTTCTTGAAGTGGGCGGGGTGGTGGACAGAGGGAGGAGGAGGAGTACACTGCAACCATTTCTGTTACTGGGGAAAATTTCATTACCATGACCTCCAGTGTGGCAGCATTTATATAGACCACAATGATCTACTATTTTGGGAGGTAGATGGTTCATTGCAGCTCTACACACTAAATCTACCCTTTCAAAGCCACAGAGAATACTACAGAGGGGGAGAGAAAGAGTGGTATTTCAAGCGTATGCCTTCAGTTATCAAAATGCATTCATAGCACTGTCAGAAAAATCAACAAACCTGATTTCATAAAAGTTGAAAATAAGTAACTTTGCGATGTAGTAGCCTAGTAAAGGTAGTAGTTTTTAGAAGTCACATTACATCACATTTTTTAGGTGTGAACTTTCCAAATGGTATTCTGCTGCCACAGGAGAGATGTTGCTGCCTCCAGCCCTCCAAAATCCCCTTTGTGTTCTGACTCAGTCATCATAAACTAATCTTGATGCGATACAGCAACAAAAATAGGTACACAAAGAAGGATTTTGAAGGGGTAGAAGCAGTGACATTTTTCATAACTTGACGAGACAGTGGTGAAAGTTTTTAGATTTTCAAATGTCAGCTAAAAATTCTGACACAGCAGGGAAAAGGAGAATACCCGACTGGCTTGTATACTTCAGGTTACTATTGAAGTCTGTTGTTGTGCTGATTGGATCAAAGCGCAGGGTGTGCAGTTTTCCAGGCAGCAAGTCAATGGGTTTCTGTAGAGACACTAAGGTCGAAACCCACGAGAATACACCATTAAAGGAGTATCATGCCCTGCAACTTGGGTTCTTGGTTATTGTAGCTTTGCAGTTTGCACCACATTAACTAGATCTCAAGTTTACTTTACACTACAGCCAACACTTGTGAATCATGTTGCTCTTTCATATTTAGATGTATTTTTGCTCCTGTTCAAGGCATCTGTTGGTTTCTATTTAATTCAGGAAAGGGTGCCCCCCCCCCACCCCAGGAAATCGCTTTGTGGAGGTGGCAAGTGCTCTCAAAGTGCCAAAGTTACATTAACATCATTAAGTAATGCTGAACAGACACTTCAAATCAGTCTGCTCTTAATCTGCATTACCACCCAACAATAACGTAACTTTGGCAAAAACATTATGCAGAATTGATGAAGAGTCTGTAGTAGTATGCAAGCCAGTGCCTGCCTGAAATGTTAGGAAAATGCATGCGAAAATCTACAACTCTACAGCATGTATACATGATTTGTACTCTGAGCTAAATCACATAGGCCTATTAAGGGAAATGTCAGTAATTCAAGACACCTTACCAGTAGGGATCGACCGATATGCTTTTTTCCAGGCCGATTTTATCAGTAACCAATTAGACTTATGTGGAACCAACATTTGCTGTGTTTTTTTTTTAAATGATCTCTTTACCTGCTGCGATTTACCTTGTATTAATTTTATATTGATGGGAATTTATTGATACATTTGATACTATTCATTGGTTCTGTTCTTCATCTATACTCTTATTGGTTTTTCATTACTAAATAACTAAATAATTGCCCTTTTAAAATGTTTAAAAAAATCAATACAGAAGAGTTAAAAATTTAATATAACAAACTGTTTTCAGAGCAGCAACAAAGGTTACAGCAGCAAAGTATTTAAACAAATGGAACATGTTAAACTATATTCCTGACATCAAAATAGTGAGTGAAGTTTAGAAAGAAGAGCACAGATGTCAGTATCAGTCCATCCTCATGTCTTCTGCTGCTGGTAGAGAGGAGCTGGTTTGTCTCAAAAGGAGCTGAGTTTGCAAGGAGTTGTTAAATTTTAAGGTATGCAGCATCTCAGCCAAACAGGCTGCAGCCAGAAAGATTTAATTTTAGCTTGTTTACAACAAACTAGCTATTAGCCAAACTTGCGGAGGATGAGACAGAGCAGATTAAAAACCTAAACTTAAAATCGCTTTGTACACCTTCCTGCTTGTTGTACTGATGTCGTAACTGGTGCCTTTAACTAGTACTGCTGGTTTTGCTGCACTTACTTACAGTAACGGGTGTAGTTGGGGTCAACTTGTGTAAGCTACACTGATCTGCTCCACCAGCTTCGCTCGGTGTGTGTATGCAGAGCTCTGCTGAGACAGGAGGGTCAGGGTCTGAAGCGTGATTGCTCACTCCTTCTATTGGTTACTTCCATACTATGTGTTGATAGGCAATTGCTCGTGACTTGTAACCAGTCACCTAATTCTGTGGGCGGGGCAATGCTCGAGCACAGAGAGTGGTGAGTACAGACGGAGAGAAGCGGCTGCATCAGATAACTTATCATATCAGCTATCTGTTTCTTTTTAAAATGACCAAAGCAGATTATTGAAAAATGCTGAATATCGGCCATGATAATCAGCCAGGCTGATTATTGGTCAACCCATACTTTCCAGTCATTTAAAATCTTCACTTGTTTTGTTTTTTTTTAATTGGGTGTATATTCAGCGAACAGGTGTTTATTTTCTTTTCTTTTTTTTTAAAGAAATACAGTAGCTTTAGTGTTTTATTCAATTCTCCATATTTCCTCTGAATGTCTCACTACTAAATCCTCTTAATATTGATTTATTTAGACCACCAACAGTTGAGTATTTTCCCATATTTGTTTTTATTTATGCATGAAACGGATTATGAAAATTAACTAATTGAATAATCAACTAAAAGTTTAAACGCTAGGTCTTGATATCAGACCTCAGAAACCACTTACGCAATGTATCACTAGTACAGCATAAATAAACTGTAATGGAATGAAGTCTGGCATTGAATGCTGGATTTGTTTAATCATGCTTCTTTTCGCTAAATCAAAAAAGTTGAACATGTTTATGAAACATCATGTATCAAACATTTCATTTTAAAGCTTTGGCACTTACACTCTGGTATGACAGGAAACTTATAGCTGTTGTTGTAAATTACAAAAACAAACATGGGTGAACTTGGACGGCTGGGTGAATGGTTTGAGCGGGGAGCACAAGGAACTGCCAGAAAAGTTGACTGATGTTTTTTCTCTCCCTGCGGGCCAGCAGATCAGAGTTTTCCTGGCTCTTTGCATATTTTTACTGGCCCGGGGGNTTATCAAATTGTAAGTCATTTAAGAGGCAAAGAACAGTGAATTTTCTTAAAACAACATAACATTTTTGTATTCCCTGTTGGTCTCCGAGGCTGTGTTCACTAGGAGGCTGCTGAGGGCAGTTTTGTTGCCCGCTGGTGCCCAGTCCGCGCTCCTCCCTGCTATCATTCCCTGCTGGGTCCCTCCGCCCCAGGCCTGAAAACCTCGAGTGCTTGAGTATTGGTGTAAACACAAATAATCCCCAGGTGCTCTGAGCTCCCACTCTGGGCACAGTCAGCTATGATCACCAGTTGCATCGCTGAGCTAATTGGACAGGCGAACACCACTTAGGTTGGCTGGAGCACATTTAACTTTAAGACACCCAACAGTTACAATGTTGCATTTAGACACAGCTAGGATGGTCTCAGCTGACTTCTGAAATAGACAGAGCAACAGTCAATCTGGCCAATCAGCTTGTCCAACAGATTTCTTACTGGCATCTTGGCCATCAGGCCATTACTTATGTTGAACCCAGGTTGGAGAACCGTGCTGTACCTTTATGATACTACTTTGGCTGATACGTTTATTTGTTTTTGGTCAACAAAGGACTAAGCAGTCACTTATTTGCAGCAGTCTTAATGATGACCCTGTCTCTTTCTCCAGCTCAGTCAGCATTAAATGTACGTCAGCAGCAGTGAGCAGTGGCTCAGGCTGAAGTGATGAGTCAGGTTTTTTACTGTTGATGTGAACTGTTTCCTTCATGTAACAACTCATGATGATGATGTGTGTGCGTGTGTGTGCACTTCTGGCTTCATATTTTTGTGCTTTTGCAGCACAACTGGAGCCTGTGGTTTAAAAGTACAAGACACTAAATACTGTGAGAGGTCACACCATGATGAATAGGTAATTGCATCATGGAATGAAATGTAATTATAAGACATTCTTTTGCAGCCTGTTGCCTAAGAGTAGAAGTAATCGTACAGGGATAAAACCTGTAAACTGTAGGAAAATCTGATGCATGCATGTATATCTCTCTAAATGCAGGAGAGTGTGTGTGTGTGGATAAACTGTTTGACATTATCTAAATTCAATCGAACAAATAAACTTTGAATAAACTACAGTACTGCACGAGCTGCTCCGTTCTGCAAGAGTGAGGGGGAGGTACGCTTGGAAGGGGCGGGGCTTATATCCTCCTAGTGGTGGTGAATTGTTTTTGAGTTATTGTCATCTCGCAGGTTTAATATACATTAGCAGACATTTCAGTGTGATAGGTGTAGGTGAAACCAATGTAAGACACACAACAAGCACTTTGTAAAAAGCGTAGGGAGGCTTCACATCAGCCCTTTGGAACGGGCATTGCACTAGTGAAACTCTCAAAAGTGCAACCACATCAGCAGATGTGAGCTCATTGAAGGTTTTGTGCCTGTATGGGCGGAGTCACATATTCCGTAATGAATAATGAAATAGCTACGTCCGGTCAATCTTTGTAAACCAGGAGGCATTGAGAATAGCTTAGGTGAAAGTAGCCTCCAGCTGATCCACTTATTATTGGGTGTTCAGCAGCATATGGAGGCTGACCTGCAGAAGTCCAGTGGCAAGAAATTGTCATTAGTCAAGTTATAACCTATTAGAGGACGATTCAAAGTACGTGTATTGCAACAAACACTGATTGGGAATTTTCTCCATAAGTAGTTTGACTTTTTTATATGCATATTTATCATATTCATATCATATTCATTGATACGGATACCATTTTTAATGTGTTCTAATTGAATAGTAAATATTATTCATCCACCACATAGTAAAACACAGAATTCAGACAAATTTTAAGCGGAAAACACTGAATTTGAGGAAAAAATTAAACGGAATCTTGGGAGAAAAAAAATGTAAAAGTGATTTCATGGGGCCTTTCATCCGTACACCTGTACAGTGGAATGCAGTTAATGCAAAATCTCTGTATAAGAAGTATTGTTGATGCTGTCCGGGAGGTGTTAGTTTGACTTTATCGTTGAGGTTGTAGGTTAAAGTCTTTACTGCATTATAATAAGGTGTGGTTTCATTGTGCATATAAAAGAGGTGTAACATAAAAAAATGCCATTAGCCATCAGTAACTGGCTTTCTTGTTGGCAGGCAGAACGATTTTAAAGAGATTTTATGTCAAGAGGATGAGATTTTTCCCAGGTATCATGTGCCAAAAGAGCAATTGCCCTATTTTTTTTATTTTTTTTTTTTTTCCTCAGACATTTTCATTATCTCTCTAGTGATCTTTCTAGTATAATTTTTACAGGCCCGGACAGCCTTTTCACCAGCCTGCCTCCAGCATTTTGTTGGGTATACACTGTGTGCATGACATGAAACACCGGGCACCTCAACAATATGTTTAAATTTTACGCTCAAAGAATCCGATGTGAGACTGACTGGCCTGCGATCGGCGCATCTCTGATCAATTTGTTAATTTAAAAAAAAAAAGTTGCCAAATAATTGAAATGATCTTTTAGGTACAGCAGGATTATCTATTTTGGGCTATCAAGTACTTCAATGATAGTATTTCACTTCACCTCGGGGCACCACCCTTTTTAAAGAAGGGAGGATTTAAAGCCAATTAGTTCAGTCTCATAAAATATCCTAACCAATCAAATTGGAAATCTAAATTATTAAATTACTATCTATTACCTAAATAACATACTAGGAAAGGGGGAAGGGTTTTTTTTTTTTCTTTCGTTTCAACATTAAACATAGATTTTGTAAAGCATTTTATGAGATAATTAAAGCAACGCATACTATGCAACGTAAATTTTACTGTAAGGAAGCTGCAGTAAGGAATTGTTAAACAACCACCTGCATGAAAGAACTGCCCATCCCTCCTTTTCCAACAACTATGTATAGTTCAAAACATATCTGTGTGAGATCATGTCCTGGCTCCACACAGAGCTTTGGGCTCCAATGCCATGGCGCTCGTCGATGGGTGGCAGTTTGACAAACAGCGGGGAATAACTTGGACTTTGCTTATTAGCCTCTCATCTTGCTGTTAGATGTTGTCGCAGCTGCTTGTGAAGCCTGGGGTGCTCTGGCCTGGGCCGTGAGCTAAGGATAGCCAGCCCTACGCGGCTTGACTTTTTGAAGGGCGTCCGGCTCCATCTTGTGGGTTTGGTGGGCGGGGCTTAGCAGAATGATACGACTGTTGTATGTTCAGTTGTTACCCACTGCTGCTTTGACTAAAACTAAACGCAGGGACTGTGTATGTGTTTTCTTTGTTTTGCCTCAGTATGTTCCGCGTGCATGTGGCATGAATACACATATGGGGTCAGAGCAAAGAAAATAAAATGAAGCGGGTGCATGTGGGGCTATGTTAGGGCCCAAACTGGAGTGCATGACATTTGTGTAATGGTGCCAGTTTAGAAAAGAGGACTTTTACTCTGCATGGTTGTTACTGGGTGTTACAAGTTCTAAATGTGTGAAGTATAACTATAATGTAAGCAGAGTCTACTAAACAACCTAACCATGAAAACACATCACAACAATAAAGCTCAATGAACCAAATCAATACATGTCCATTGAAGTTAAGCAGTCATGTGCTCTAGCTATGTACACAGTTATGCTATACTATGCACAGATAAGTTAACTTTACCAGTCCATGGTGAGGGGGTTGTTGCCAATTCAGTGGTCTGTCGGCTGACCATGGTCTCTAACGTGGAACGCTGGTCACTACCACTGGAGGTACTGAAGTTAGTGGTCCATGGTTTGATCTTTGTGGCCCTCGTCTGTGCTGGCAATGCTGAATAAATATTTGTCTTTTATACTATATTACAGATTATGCCTATATTCTGATTGTTGCACTGAATACTACAGTTTGTGTGGTTATATCTACAGTCCACGCAAAGGAACAGAACAGGACCAAATCAACCCCGGTTTACCAGAATATTTTCTTTATGAACTTGCAGTTTTTGTACAATATAGCCTAGCCTAAAAATAATGTCACTCAAGGAGGTTGATGCATTGTTAATTTTGAGGTGATTGCAGAGAAAGCAGTGTCATTGTAGATTGGTTTCTCCTCAGTACTTCCCTCCTTTGTGTTTATTCTGGCTGGAAGGTTCAGCGTATAGAGTTTTAGTGGCATCTATGGGTGAGGTTTGCAAATTGCAACCAAGGACTTGGTCAACGCTCACCCCTCCCTTTAAAGCGCGGAGGAGAAGCCATGGTGGCTGAGATGCTCTGTCAGCTCTTGTTCTAAATGATACGTGTGGTCCTCCATTTGTCAGATTTTCTCTTCTTACTGCTAATAAACCAGGTGGGGGCTGCTGTTGCTTCTACTTGTTCCTCTTCATGAGTATTCAGCGTAGTTTGTCCTTTTGGGCTACTGTAGAAACATTGCAGCAAAACATGGTGACCAACATGTAAGATGACCTGTGGTGTATTTAGATAGAAATGGCTCATTCTAAGTTAATAAACATTATGGTTCATTATTTATAGGACGAATTGTGGCGTAAAATGTAGATGATTGCTTCTGTAGATCATTGAACTGGTTCCCAGTGTTTCTGGCACCATGGTGAAGTTTTGATGTCTCAATTACAGATTTTGAAATTGGCCCAGTGTTCTGGAAAATCTACATCACGTTACAATCATAACAAGGTGCTGGACAAGGTCCAAACTATCTTTTTTATTAGTGGGACACACTGATCAAAAGCTTTCAAAACTGTACTTCAGTTAAAATTGTAAACATTTGTTTGGCAACGATCAGGATTTTTCCTGGCTCAAAATGAGGCAGAAGTGGTACGATCATGTGAACATCAGTTTTAATAACTGATTGAAGAAAATTAAAATGATCATGTAAAAGCATATTTTATTAATAAAAATAAAGGTGTTCTGTTCAACATTAAAATCAAATCAACATCAAAGCTAAAATGTTAATTAATGTAGTTACCAAACAGCAAGTTGTTTAAAATGAAATTGAACCGCTCTTGTGTTCAAAATAGCTCACAGGGGTCCTACTGCAGTGTAGAATTCCTGAATATTAAATGTTATCTGTAACTTTCTGTTGTGGTCCCAGTAATATTTGTTCAAGCATGTCATTATTACGAGCTCTGTTTGAGACTGAGAAAATGAGCACAAGTACTGTCATACTTAATATCTTCTAGAGGTGCATAGAACAGCATTCACAAACACAGACTGCCTTTTGCAATGGCATTTCAAAAACGGCTGCTGGCGATATATAAAACTAGATTAAAACATTGAACAAGATGGAAAAGCAGTTTTGTTTTCTTTAGTGATTATCTTTGCTTTGTGGCAAGGACATTTCCAGCTGAAACCTTTCGCTCTCAAAGCACTATTTAATATTTAATATAATCTTTTGTTTCAATGAGTTTCTGGTACTTTTACATCTTTTTAATAAAATAAAAAAAATAGGCTGTTAAAAGTTGGTCTTTGTGTTTACC
>JAPMOB010231877.1:27498-39522 GCA_029875015.1 Lepomis gibbosus
GTCTTTTGTTGTGGCCAGAATTTGTTTTTTCCCTCAGCTCACTTAAAGAAATGTCTTGGTGTAGGCCTAAATCAGGTTTAAAAGGGGATCTTGTTGCTGGAGTCTTTTTGTGGCTTATTTCGTGTGGGATACCACAGATATAATGGCAGAATTAACAGATTTAACCATACGTTAGTGTACTCTACCTCAAACAATGTTGTCTTCAAAAGAAAAGTGGTTTTCTTGAGTCAGAGTCAGTGTTTGAGCCTACAGGCTTACAGCAGTGAGGAGAAGTGGACCAAAAACACACATAGGCTGGCCGCCATAGTCTCTGTAATTATTGGGAAACACTGGGAGTTGTTTTCTTGAAGGAAACACAGCCAGCTTTCTAAAGCTTGCATTATACTTGCAAAAATTGGGAAATGATGCCTTTCATGCCCCCTTTCACTGTATATTTAAACTTGTTTTCATTTTCTGACGGAACCCAAGCGCTTACATTTTTAGCATTATTTCCATACCCTCTCGCTGTGTATTGCAACAGCTCCACTGAAAAGTGTTGCCCATTTTAAATAGTGTGTGTGTACAATGACAAAGAGATTTGAGCAACCAGTCATTTATTGTACAATGTATTGCAAGTTTGTTTAAGTTGACGAGTGTTGAAATGATGGGGTTTACTGAAGTAGCTGATTATCAGAAAATTAATTGTACTTTAGGCTAGTGGATAAGGTAAGTTATCAAATGACAATGCCTTTTTTTAAGGTTTCAACCTTTCCTGTGAGGATTTGTATGTTGTTTTTTTAATAAATTTATTCAGTAAAAAAATAAGCATCTGGAGGATGTCACCCTCCATATCCAGGAATTCGTATGGGCAACAATCCTTATTTTATATTCTTGCATTTTATATTTACAATTAAACTAAAACAATGCAACAAATCAGTGAAAACCAGCAATAGTTGCAGTCCTCAGCAATGGTAGGCTTAAGCAACAGTGATTGATGCAAATCCAGCAACAGGGTGAGCCTGGTGAACTTACCACCTCCTACTATGGAGGAAGCTTTTCCTGAGCTGAGGAGGTGCTTGAAGAAATGGTTTATGACCTCAGTGTTATGTCATGTCAGTGGTTATTCATTAGATGGGTTGATGGGCTTCATGTGGTGTTTAAAATGTAGGTAGGTACGCTGTGATCCATTGTGCTGATTGAAATGGTAATGTGGATAAAAGGTCAGCATACTCTCCATTCTGTAACATGACTGTGATGTAGGTGCAGCTGCTGTAGTCTTGGTTGAATGGAAGTCTGCAGGCTGTTGGTGTCGTGGAAAATTTAGATTCCTGGTGAGAGGTTAGGAAAATAATTGAGTTGCAACCAACCGTTGTTAAATAAATTCTTGAAAGACAAAAGAGAATAAACAGAAGTACTACAACAAAATCAGCTGGACCAAAGGTTCTGTCTCCTAAGACAGTCACTAACATCTGGCCAAGAGCAAAGGGGTGCATAGTCATTTACACAGACTGGGTATCTATGTTTTGGGAACAAAAAGATCCTCTGCCTGGTCCCAGATAAAACAGGAGAGGAACAGAAAACAACTCCACATCCTTGACCTAAACCCTACACATGTGGGCAGATGAGAATAATAATAAAAAGGAACATGTTGAAGCTTAAACAATTAATAATAATAATAATAATAATAATAATAATAATAATAATAATGGAAAAAGAGCACTATTATAAGTACTTGCATAATGGGATGATAAGTGTAAGAAGAAAACAATTTTCTGCCCTTACAGTTGGCTGTATAATTATCTCCTTCCATGCTATGAAGTTCATGGACTCGTATCAGGTGTATTTCCCACAACACAAGGTGATTGTTTTGTCCGGCCTACAGTCTAAAACCCAAACCCGGTCATGTTGCTGACATGATGGAGAAAAGGGCCACAGCCGCACAGTAAGACCTCAGAGTTTATAACTTGGGCACATTTTCATTCATGCAGGTTTTTGCTCATATGTTGCTGCTTCATTTAAAGGCCTGAAGCTCCTCTGTTCAAATCAGATCGGTGGGGGGTGTTTCACTCCCTTAAGGAGCTGCTGACCCACTTTAAAACAGTTTCTTTCATAATAGCATTTCAGTAACTAAATGCAGCCTTTAGAGGCGTTTTCCATCCTGACAGAACAGACTTTTGGTGTAAACACCTATAATCCTTTTGGCCCGAAAAAAATGTTTGGGTTTTGTATTTTTTTATTTTTTTTCAGCGCAACTTGATTTCTCAGTTGCATAGCGAGTCAGCTTGATCTGCAACCTCTCCTGGGCTTCTGTCATCGCTGTGTGCTCCATTTACCACCTGGGCACACAGACAGTCCAGACCAAAGCGTCAAGGTCACACTGTTATTTTAGGACCTGAAGTCGTCACTATCTCCAGTATGACGGACTGCACACTACTCTGCAAAAACTACATTCTTGTATTGAAAATTGTGTTTTTTAAACAAATATTTAATTAAACAGTACAATAAATCAATAATGAGAACCAGAATTATTCGCAGCCCTAGCTGACCAGGCAGTCGGTCATCGTTGGCCACGGCACAGTTTGCTATTAATGCAAGCCAACATTTGGCTGGATCTTATTGGTCAGGAGGCAACAGGGTGAGCCTGGTGAGCTATTCTACTATGGAGGAAGCTTTTCCTGAGCTGTGGAGGTACTTGAAGAGAATGGTTTATCTGTCATGTCAGTGGTTATTTGTTAGATGGGTTGATGGGGCTCCATGTGTTCTGATTTAAAATGTGTACGCTGTGATCCATTGTGCTGATTGAAATGGTAATGTGGATAAAAGGTCAGCATACTCTATTCTGTAACATGACTGTAGGTGCAGCTGCTGTAGTCTTGGTTGACTGGAAGTCTGCAGGCTGTTGGCACTGTTGGCTGTATAATTGTCTCCTCCCATGCTGTGAAGTTCGTGGACTCATATCAGGTGTAGCCAAGGTGACGTCTTCAATTGTTTTCAGATAAAGGCATCAAGGTCAGGCTGTTGTTTTAAGACCTGAAGACATGTCGTCACAAACTCTGGTAAAACAAATTTCACACTACACTGCAGAAAGCTGCTTTCTAGTATGACCTTGTGGAAATCTTAGTTAGATGTGTACTTGTAGTTTCATTTCTTACAACAGCGCATAAGAACACTCTTTCAGTAAACACTCTGAGAATTGAATGCAGATACACCTAGATCCCGAGACCCTGCTCAGATAAAGTGACACTGGTTGCTCTTTCTCCCTCCTCAATTTTCTGTTTTAATCTTCTCACTCTCCTGCAACCGTTACTGTCTCTGTGCTCCATATTAGGGCTGAATGATTTGAGGGGGGAAAAAAACTAATTGCGATTTTCCTGCCAGATATTGCGATTTTAATATGGCAGATTTCATGTCGCCATTTGCCTTTTGTGAATTAAGTTCTGTCAGCTTCTGCCACAGGCTTGATACCAGGTCTATAGTCAAACCACTAGCATAGCTGCCTCCAGCAGTGTTCAGTGGCATTGGGAAGGCTCACAAGAGCAAGCAGTCTGCAGTCCTCTCTCGACCACAAACTGGTTTTTGACCCGCACTGGTAGTCATGTTTTCCAGTCTACTTAGTGCCTGTGTTTCAGACAGATTGTCTCAGGTCCCTTACCTGTGCAGGGTAGTTGGGCGTTATTGTAGTGAGCACGGATGCTGACTTTGTTACTCGTTTGGATGATATTTAGTTATAGGTGAATTCTATATTCACCTGAAGGAAAGCCTTTGATCCTCTAAGTAAAATAAACCCGCTCACTGGAGCGCTTACACCTTTGACTTGAGTCTATCACACAGGACAGTGGCCCGTCAACCTTAACTGGGCCTGGTGAGCAGTGGGTCCTGGCCTCTTTCGCTGCAGCAACAGACCCTGTTGAAAATTATACCATTGACTTGAACACAGCTCTTTCTAGTCTCCTGGATTCAGTTAAACCTCTTTGTACCAAAACAAGATGGCCAAAGAGGTCTATGCAATGGCTGGCTCCCTGTTCATGTCAGATCAGACTTTAAGGTGCTTCTGATGACTTACAAAAATTCTAAATCGGTATGCTCCCCTGTCCGACCTCCTTGAACTTTAAATTCTATCCAATGCTCACTGTTCCTAGGATACAGGGCTCCTGTCTGTAGGGCCTGGCATGCCCCCTTCCTCTGGAATAACCTCTGTGCAGATATCAGACAGCAAGGCTCTGTTGAGGCTCTTTCCCCTGGTCGTCGGTGCCTCATTCCAGATGTTGTGGATCTGGATCTTTGTTCTCCAGGAGGTTCAGCCTCTCCTCGTCTCTCACTTTACCTCTGTGTATGCCTGTTCCTCTTTCTTATCTGTGAGAGTGGTGTGCTTGAGATTTGCCTCTTGTGTGGCCCTCTTTCCAGGCCTCTGTTGTGAAGAGTAGGGTGTCTACAAAATTGTCATTGGATGATGTCTACATTGAAATTTCAGGATGGATGATGGTGTAGTCTGTGCCCAACCCTAACAGAGAGGAGTCAGCCTCCCCCCAGATGCACATTCTTATGTCAACAACTATCTAAATGTTGTTCTTCTGATTGTCCATACTGTAATTTTACTATGTTGGTCTGCTCTGTGCACTATAGCTATTGTACGTCTGTCTGGTTCCCCTTCTCTCTTCTTTTTGAGGTTTCTTCCAATTTGTTTTCCCCCTTTTAATTTTTTTCCTTATCTGAATTGGCTTTGTATGGCTTGATGGTGTTGTATGCTGTACAGACTGGGAAGCCCCTTCAGGCAGATGGGATATAAACAGGGCTGGGTATCGTTCAAAAATGTGGGCACATCAAGAATGCTGCATTGCTTATTGGCGTTAAGAAGAACCTTTAGGTATTGAACTTTGGTACCGAAAGACAAGGCATTTTTTTGATACTCTGTGGTATAGAAGCAATTCGGTCGGTGCCCAAAAAGTACTGAACTCGATACACAGCCCTAGATATAAATAAATGTGACTTGACAGTGTGTCTTTTTGTTTCTTGAATTTTGATGGAGGAATTTTGTGAATGGCAAGTTTCTTCCTTGGTGTAAGTAAAAGTTAGTCACTTTATGATTGGCTAAGTATTTGGTAGATAAGTCAGATAATTGAGTCTAAAAAAAGCATAGCCCTTTCATGACTTCCATATAGTTGATCTGTAGTGCTGACTTTCCTTGTGTTTGCCCAATCATTTCATCGAATTACATGTTAAATATGGTTCTACATGGTTTTGGATAATGGGGCAGATCCCTCGGTCAGTTTGTCTTTCAGACGACACTTGAACAGAAGCTACCCTGTAGACATTTTCAGGACACTGAGGTTTAGTTCTCCACTAAAATATTGATGTCACTTCATCTTCAGTTACAAACACAGGGACGTGAGTTCAGACATCAGCAGTATGTTTGTCATCATCATTTGAGGAAGATTTTCTCTCCTGTTGTGTTCATAGAGCTATGTTGGTGACGCTGTTAAACTGGCAGTTGTGATGTTAGCAGAACTACAGTCAGGTATTGCTGTGAAATGGTGACTAGTTGGTCATGTGGCAATGAGAAATGAATGTTTTATAGAAATCCAACATGTGGAGCTGGCCTGTCTCCAGAGTGGCTCAGTGGTGACTAAAATCTGTTCTGAGCGCCAGCTAGTTCTGTTTAAAACAATTTGTTTTGAAATTACAGCACTGCAGGGAACCCTGTTAGGACTAAACAAAGAGCATATTATATTGAAACAGTAAATGATAATTTAAATCACTTTAGCTGTCCTCACCCCCCTACTGTTTGTCTCTGCAGGTACTAAGACAGAATGTGAGGCCAGCCAGTTTCAGTGTGGAAACGGTCGCTGCATCCCGTCCGTCTGGCAGTGTGATGGAGACGAGGATTGCACCGACGGCAGTGACGAGAACTCCTGTGGTGAGATGCCAAACACACACTGCTGCCACACAGCACACACACAAAGTTGTTCTGTGGTGTGAAAAAGTTGTTGCCCCTTTAGACAACGATAACACAAGTGAACACAATGCAGTTTTAAATGAAGGTTTTTATTATAAAAGGGGGGGGAATCCAGACCTACATGGCCCTGTGTGAAAAAGTGATGTTCTCAAACAAGAAATCATTTCATCTGCCTGAAACTAGCTAGTGAAGTAGACCAAAAAAGCTAGACATCATTCCTCGATCCAGAGAAATTCAAGAACAAATAAACAGAGTGACTGACTGAGATTTATCAGTCTGGAAAAGGTTATTAAGCCATTTCTAAAGCTTTGGGCCTCCAGCAAACCACAGCGAGAGCTATTATCCACAAACAGTGGTAAACCCTACCAGAGGTGCCGGCTGATCAAAATTACCCCAAGAGTGCAGCGACGACTCATCCAGTGGGTCACAAAAAACCCTGCAACAACATCCAAAGAACGGCATGCGTTTCAGACCTCAACCTGAAGCGCACTTGGGTTCTGCAGCAGGACAGTGATCCAAAACACACCAGCAAGTCCACCTCTGAATAGATTAAGAAAACCAAAATGAAGACTTGAGTGGCCTGACCTGAATCCGATTGAGATGTTGTGGCATGACCTTTTAAAAAGAAAAAAAATGGCTAGGGCTCAAAAACCCTCCAGTGTGGCTGAATTACAACAATTCTGCAAAGATGATGGGCCAACATTCCTCCACAGTGCCGCAAAAGACTCATTGACAGTTATTGCAAACGTTTGATTGCTGTAGTTGTTGCCAAGGGCGGCCCAACCAGGTATTAGGTTTAGAAGGGCAATCACTTTTTCACACCGGGCCATGTAGGTTCAGATTTTTTTCCCCACTTAATGATAAAAGTGTGTGTGTGTGTGTGTGTGTGTGTGTGTCTTGTATATTATTCAGCCTTTTCCTTTTGATGCTGTCATAAATGCATTTTCACTTTTTGTTAACCTTGTAAAAAGTATGACAATCCATGTTTGTTACTGTGTTCTGTCTGATTGCTCCTGTGCTGGAAATGTATTGTATTTACGCTGTTAATGTGGCCTTTTAATGGAGTGTGGGCTAATGGATGGAAATCCATCTTAGTTACAATTAAGCATGTTTTTGTGCCAAAGTGAACAATATGTAAATGGAGTCTGAGTCGTATCCTGAAAGGTCACCTCGCAGGGTGCTAGATAGGTTTTTAGCAGCTCTGAATATCAACTGGAGGACTTTGTGTGTTACATCACTTTATAAACCTTCGTGTGCATAAAAAACTGAAGAGTTTCTCTTAGAAACATTAGTGTGTTGCGCATACATCATCATTTTATCATACACATGCTGTACAGTTGTGTTACAGACTAGTGACAAACACAACACACTATTTTATTTTATTTCATGAGTATAAAGGTCCCCCAGATAGTATAGAATAGATGGCACGTTCTCACGTCTTCACATAGATGTCACATGACATTCAGAACTCGCAATGATAGCTTGCCCCCACCAGGAGTCTTCCCAGCATCCCTTGGGACAGAATGACCTGGTGATGGGAGGTAGCAGATAGGGCCGAGCTAAATATGGATATGTGTGTGTGTGTGTGTGTGTGTGTGTGTACAATACATTTCAGATCTTTCTCCATTTTCTTTTGTGCCTCATCTATCTATCTGGGTCACATGAGACTGTGAGGGAGGAAGGAAAGAACAAGTGAAGGAAATGAGTGAGGAAAAGGAAGAAAGCAAAGACTGAGGGGGGGAGGAAAAGAACAGATGATCATACTGCAGGGTGATATGGAGGGGAGAAAATCCTGTTAGCCATAGGAACCCCTTCAGACATAAAGATACAGGATTTCCTGCAAGAAATTACTTGGCGAAGATGGTAACAGATTAATTACCTGTACTCGATTGGCTCACGTTCTAAAATTCAGTATAATGTGTACATTTCCACTGCAACACTACTTGCAGATGTTTCAAAATGAAAGCCTACCTACGGGTTTATGCTCTTTGAGTTGCTGGAAGACTTTTAATGTGAAACGTCTGCAGGAAGTATTGCGTTTCACTGGTGATTCATTGCTTGAGATCAAAAAATGGAGGCAACTGAAAGTTGGTGTCCTTAAAGACAGTGAAGTGATGAGCTAAAACAGATTGCGGCCTTCTCTGTCCATAGTAAGTTACCCTCCTTGACACTCTCTCTCACAGCCACTGGCATTTTGTTGCATTTGAGTCTCCATCTGTTATTCTGTCACTGGGAGCTGCTTTAGCTTTCAACCAGAACTGAGGGACACGGACATGTGAAAGATGAGAATCCAAAATTAATTCCTAAAAAGGATGATAATGAGGCCCGCTGCGACTTGCTGCTGTCATGGCTCAAATTGTGAGTTGGTTGTTTCATGGGTACATATTTGTGTTCTGATCAGAGAGACTGAGGAAGGGCCTGAAGGAGAGACATTCAAGCCTTGGGTGGACAAGTTTGCATTGTGCCATTTCTTTATTTTTATCAGTCTGCTTCATCTTCCTGTCATCTTTTTGGTTTTTTTGTTCCCTTGATTTTCACCAAAGATGAGCCTGAATGATTAATGGTTTCATATGAATATCACAGTTGAATGTTATGATTAAAATGGCAAAAACTGCAGTTCTAATTAGAATTGTTTAGTGTAGTTTATTTCGTTTCATGGCTGAACAACTAAGCTCAGCTGTAGTCTGGGCCAGGCAGAGATGGTGCTGGTTTTATTGAAGTGTCACCAATCAGACTGGATGTTGCTCTTACTAAACAATCTAGTTGATCACCTCGCGTCAATTTCAAACAGGAAGCTAGTAAGTAGCTTTTTGGTTGAGTCTAAATGGCTAACAGCTGGTGACAGTTGTCTGAATCTCCTATTAAACTTAACATCGTGTCAGCACATCCTCAGTTTGGAGAAGCAGAGAGTTGTACCGGCATGGAAGCTAAGCAATGTTACGCTGTGGACAGGGTCAGCAGCAAAATTTATTTTAGCCACCTGAAACAAGACTCACTGAAAAAAAAAATCTAAATCTGTTCAAGTTATACGCTCTATGTAGAATATTTTCAGCACTTTACCTTGCTGCCTGACAGCCATTACCATTTCCTAAACATATGCACAACTTGGTCCGTGTACTAGAACACTGCAGGTTATACTATGAACAAGTTCCTCATACAGCCCCACTTCAGAAAACACTGTCCTTTTAACATCTTGGATTAAACACTATGAAGCAGCTCGTCCAGTCGTTCTGAAATGCTAACATTAATGTTAGCTTAAACAGCTAAGTACAGAAGTATCAATAGTATCCCTAGGGCAGAGGTTCCCAACCTTTGGTTTGGCTTGTGGAGGTCATCTGTGTGTTTCTTCCTGTGTTCATCTGCCGTGTCCATTATTTGTTCAAGTTTTCCTTTTTCACTTTGGAATTCACTTTATCTTTTTAGATGTGTTTCCATTGTCCTCCTTTTTAACAAATAGGCAGCAATCAAAAATCCACAGGATGGATTTAAGGGAATGCTTAATGAGAATTTGCCCTTCCTATAATTCATGTCTCTATTTAATGAGATTTTTTAAGAATATGAAGCCAGTCTCTCTCGCCTCTTCTTAGTGTAATGAATCCATCTCTCTCCCCTCTCTCACTCCAGTTAGAAAGACTTGTGCAGAGGTGGACTTCGTGTGTCGCAACGGCCAGTGTGTACCCAAGCGATGGCACTGTGATGGGGAGCCGGACTGCGAGGACGGGTCAGACGAGAGCGTGGAAATCTGCCGTGAGTACATGGTTTCCTCTCTGATGAACCAAACATGGTTTTCAAGTCTGATTTGTGTGTGTGTGAGAGATCATGGAAACCACTTTACCACAACAGAATTTAGATATTGACTGCTTAGATAATTTGATCACATTTCTGACGTTACAGTTTTAATCAGTTAGTAAAAATCACAACATTACTGCTCCCCAAGACAAACTTATAAACTTCTTTCTTAATGTCTTTCCTTTCAGGCAGTTGAGTGTTATTAATTTCAATATGCTAAAATATGACTTGAAATTAGCTTAAAAGGTCATTTCAGTGCATTTTGTTGCCTATATATTTAACTTAAATATTTTGGATCATGTTGGTTCAAAAATATTTTTTAAAATAACAGTGACCATACAATTGTTTTTTTAATTTTTTTATTGTGTTTATTGCAATGCAGTACATGCAGTATCTGAAGGTTTAGTGTCTCTGCACGACAGTTTTCAAACTTTATGTAGTAGGGTTTTTTGGGGCCTATTTCAAAGGCTGGCATTATTCTATACTTCAAGAGTACATGCAGTTAGACTATTGTGGCCATGGATTGTAGGATTTTCTTGACTCAAATTAAGCTGTTAATGGTAATGAAGGAACATAGGAACATGTCACACAGTGCAACACTGAGACATGTTGCTATTCACTGATGTTTCAATAGTTTTTTTTCATAACAGTGGAGTCGTATGGCACAGATGGAAAAGGAAAAATAGAATATCAATAAGATCATTTGAAATAATCAAAACAGAAAGTGCCTTTTATCTCTCTAAGGCATCCCACGTGGTCAAAGTAATTTAACTTCTGAAATTGACATTGCATTGGTTTGTGTCCTAAGGCTTTGTAACCCAGTTTTTGTAGATGCAACACAATAAAAGCTCAAGTGCCTGCGAGCCCCAGAGCTCAAGTCTTCTTAGTGTTCAGTAAATATGATGCTTCCTGCTTGATTGATTATTAATCCTGTTATATCTGCCACCTGAGAACACTGCTGTACACAGGTCAGCTGCTCTTTCTGTAAATTACTTTGAACAAAGAGGTTTATTCAGAAGTTTGCAGAGATCATAAAGGCAGATTACAAGGCAGAACATGGTGAACAATAAAGCATGAAACCAGGGCTTGTACACATGTGTCCCCCAGGAGGTCAGTGTGAACAGCCTTAATTACTGCAGTCTCTGACTGTAGTAAAGAACACAGGTTCTGGCTGTGCATTAAACGGCAAGGACAAACTGACCTAAAAACAGTGTATCCTACCTATTTAGGCTCCAATTAAAAGGTGCTGCCTGCTGCTGCTTGGGGATGACAAAGGTGACAAAGTTGTCATATGAGTTGTTTTTAAAAACATGTCGGTGAAAGTTTTTATTTGTCATTGTTTTAAAAAGCCACAATTCAGCAAATCAGCATCAGTCAGGTTATCACCTTTACAGAAACAATATTATCATTTTTAAATCACTCTATATCTAATCAAAGAATAAACATGTCAGACTGGTGCCATCTTTAAGTAAAGTTTTTCATACTTGCAGCTGTGGAAATAATTCTGGCAGAAAAGAAGGTTCCAAACACGCCCTGCTTCACTGTGGACACATAATGAAAAACCACACAATGTTATCATTCAGTGAGACACTCCACCACCTCAAGGTGAAATGTGTGGCTATGAATATTTTAAGCTTGCCCTTGTTATCAAAGATAACAACAGATAACTAGGGGGAAAAGTGAAAAGTATCAAAGCACTGCAGTGTTTAAAGTTCACAAAAAATGGTTCTAAAGAAGTTACTATTATTTATATCCCAATAAAATATATGTGTGAAGATCAGTTTTAAATGGGGAAATATATAATCTAATGAAAGAATATGTGCTTTTATTTTTAATATATTTTGTGATGTTAGATACAGATCACGGCACTACATCACACAAAAATCATGTATAATTCCCAAATTGAAGCAAACTGCTCTGTGAACTGCAACATTGCCTTCAGTGGTCTAGTACACAGATCTTAAAGGGATAGCTACAACTGTAACAAACAGTGCATCACACTGGTTATCTTCTGACCCTCCAGTATATGGAATAATTAAAATGAGTTTCTTATCAACTAGCTACACATCAGTAATGATTAGGGATGTCCAGATCCGATCATGAGATCGGAAATCGGGCCCGATCACGTTGTTTCAGACTCGATCGGAATCGGACGTTACCTCCCGATCAGGACTCGGATATAAATGTTAATTGATAATTTAATGTTGACGGAACGCAAAAGGCGGAACTCATCCCCACAGAAACGCTCCCTGTCTGGACACTTTCACAAATCTACTAAGACCCAGCGCTTTACCCAGGCATTC
>JAPMOB010231879.1:0-42467 GCA_029875015.1 Lepomis gibbosus
ATGCTTCACTGTGGGTATGGTGTTCCTTGGGTGATGTGCAGTGTTGTTTTTGCACCAAACATACCTTTTGGAATTATGGCAAAAAAGTTCTACCTTGGTTTCATCAGACCATAAAACATTTTCCCACATGCTTTTGGGGGACTTGTTTGTTTTTGCAAACTTCAGCTGTGCTTGGATGTTTTTCTTTCTAAGAAAAGGCTTCCGTCTTGCCACCCTACCCGATAGCCTGTTCATATGAAGAATACGGGAGATAGTTGTCACATGTACCACACAGCCAGTACTTGCCAAAAATTCCTGTAGTTTACTGTACTTTAATGTTGCTGTAGGCCTCTTGGAAGCCTCCCTGACCAGTTTTCTTTTTGTCTTTTCATCAATTTTGGAGGGATGTCCAGTTCTTGGTAAAGTCACAGTTGTGCCATATTTTCTCCACTTGATGATGACTGTCTTCACTGTGTTGCATGGTATATCTAATGCTTTGGAAATTATATTGTACCCATCTCCTGAATTATCTCTTTCAACAATGAGAACTCTGATGCTTTGAAAGCGCTCCGTGGACCATGGCCTTTTCTCAGAAATGCAACTAAGAAAATATCAGGAAAATCCTATTATAACAGCTGAACTTTATTTTTAATTAATCAGTCACTTTAAATGATGGCAGGTGTGTAATGACTTCTAGTTAACATGATTTTGAATGTGATTGGTTAATTCTGAACACAGCCACATCCCCAGTTATAGGAGGGTGTGCACACAGGTTATTGTAAGGTTTTTATTTTTCATTTTCCCCCCTTGAAGATTTCAGTTTGTTTTTCTATTGAATTGTTCACATTATAGGTCACATTAAAGGTGGATAAAGTTCTGACATGATTTGTCTTTGTCTCAGTATTTTACATCATAAGAACCTGGCATTTTAACCGGGGTGTGTAGACCTTTTCTATCTACTGTATATTTTCTTTTAAATTTAAAGTTACATTGAAAGAGAATTTCAAGTAAAGTCACAAAACAAGGCCAGGGATAGGTGTGTATCTAGGATCACACTGATGTTTACGTTTACTCATTTGGCAGACACTTATCCAAAGCAACTTACATTTCAGAAACAACATACAAGGATCAGTAAAGTAAGAGGATAATAGTGACAATAGATACTAGTAAGAGCTATTATCAAATACGGCATCAATGAGATGAATACCTACTGGACCATTCTCTGCTCTGCTTGGACAAATCAAATATTGTGTGTAGCTCGGTATGAGCTAAACAATGCTTTGTATCCAAGTAAATCAGGAGAAGCAGATACATAAAAACGTGTTGGAAATCATGCAAAACTGAAAACAACTGAAAACAATCATGTCCACATCTGCTATGAACATGTTAAGGTAGACTGGTCTCCACACCAGAAGCAAATCAATAATTAAGAATCCTGATGTTAGTCTTGTTAATCACACCAATAATGCAGTAAACATGCATAACAGTTGTACTTAATAGAAGTCTGGAATGTAACTGTAATATCCTCTTGGATACCTCTGCACAATAATAATTATCAGCAGCTATAATTACTGAAGAATGTAGAGTTGTATTCTTTTTATGGCCACTGGAAACAATAAATAGGATCATTTGACAATCATTTCTTAACTAAAGCTACTTGCCCAAACAAGGGTTTACCTTTCGAAAATAAATAAATAAATACATTGTTATGGAATGTCATAACCAATTACAAACAGAAATATGCATATTTTTGAACTGACAAATGTATGTAGTGTAGCATTCCTGTCTGCGACCACTGGAGGGCAGTGAAATCTCATGATTATAAATATACTCAGGTAAACTGGGAAATTAGTAGCTTACGCTCCCTAACTTTAAGAATAAAGCAGTCAAAACAGACAAGGTATTCACCGAAGTGTTATTATATGTCTGCAGGTATCAACATCATTAAAAGGTAAAGGCCTAATGATCTCCACACCAGAAAACTGTTATTAAAACAAGGCTTTATTGTTACAATTACTAATACGGATTTTACTTTGGGTGTTTGCAATAGTGACACTAATACTGAATTGAACATATGCACTTTGGCAAAGTGTCTGACTTTTCCTAATAAGTAAGCATCCATGGCCTCAAAGTGCACTGTAAGAGAGATCTCTTGCTCTGGACTGCAGCAAATGTACAAAAGACCATGTAGACAGGAATATTTTGGGACGAGAGTTAGACAACAAGATTAAAATACAATTGATCCCTCCAGCTACAGGTCAAACACCAAACACATATCCTGACACTAATAGGAGTCATTTTGAGACATGCCTCTCTCTGGCTCTGCTCTAAGATATAGCTTGTGGGATGATGTTTTGGGTTAATGAAGACTGATAGTCTAAAGAAACAGAGATGGACAGCTGGTGACACAGTGAAGATGAGGGTCTTTTCCTGAGAAAGAGCCTGCAGACCACTACTCACCCTCCTGTTCTACTCCATCTTGATTTCAGGTGGATAATTCTCCATAGAGTTGTTACCTTGGAAACAGCACCTTATGTATTTAGAGAGTGACAGAGCAGACTTGGCGAAGGGAGAGCAGGAGACAAGACATGGACTGTGATATAGGTTTTCATTTTTGCAGCAGCTACCGGTTGCCCTTTATGTAGGAATTACAAGGTGTTTGCTGACCTGATCTTGAGTTTCATTTCAAAGATCCTGCTTTGTAACTGAGGTTGAGCCAAGGTTATTATCATCTTCTTACAGTGTTGTGGATCTGCATCATTTTCACTGCTTCAACACCGCCTATCCTGAAGTAGATCCCATCTTTCCGCCATAATGTACCTCAGTCTCAAATGAAGCTGAAATGAAATTATTCAAACCTCTGATATGTAGAATTGCACACACTGCGTGACACTTGACCTTTGGCAGGTGCTCTCTGTGGATCCTTTAAATGTTACCTTGATGTGTAACATCACACTACAATTTCCCAGCGCATTAACCTTTCATTCACCCCACAATGATGTTGACTTGTCAGCATCCCTCTTTGCACTAACATTGTTACTACTTCCACATGACCTCCTTTGGTGGCAAGTTCTCAACTGTACGGATGGACAGTTTTAAGTTTGAGTATTTCCATTTTAAGCTGCTTTATACTGCTATGCTATATTTAAGAGGGGAACTTTGTTTTACTCTACTAGTTTATTTGGCAGATTTAATTACTGATTAAGATTGAGATTTTACATTAAGTGAATTAGTTGAGCTTATAAAACTCAATGCTTTATTGATTATTAAGCCAGTGGTTCCCAATTTTTTTGACCTGTGATCAAAAAAAGTGTCTTGTTGGGGCCCCTTGTCATGTCTTAGATCTCTGTGAATTGTTGGACCAAAGAGAAATTTCCTCTCTAAACTTCTCAGATGGTTTAATTAAAACAACAGTTTGAGAATATAGCAAAGATTAGAGAAAAGTCCCCAAAAATGAATTTAAATTTGCAACCAATCTCTCCTATTTTTCTCGTCACCTTATCCACTGGATTAAATTACCTAACTGTAGGTAGGAATATACTGGAAAATACCGCTTGTCATTATTAATTATTCAGAAATTTCATTATGTCATTTAGAATAATATATCAGCCATTTTGTTTTATCAGAACCAGTACTTTAAGCATGATCTGCTAATAATACTTGTGTACTTTTACCTTTGCAGAGTACTTACATTGTTGTATTGCTCTTTGCGTAGGATCTAGGTACTACTGATGACTCCCATCCCAGGGGAGCCAAGGCACTGCATCATTGTTTTTCACTGATCAGCTGTATCAATGATCAACCTTTAAAGATCAATGAAAGGATATTGGTAATGAAGCGTAAAGGATAGGAGGGAGTAGGTGAAGAAGCAGCCACATATACATCATCCAGCATCTCACATCTGTTTTACCTTTGCCTGATGTGAGCAACAATAGACAACAAAAGGTGAACAAAGATTGTTGCAGATCTGTGCATGTGTGACTGTGAATTTTATGTGTGTTAATATAAATATGTTTATGTTTATTGGGGTGGCTCTTCTATCCACTACAGCATTTTCTATCTGCTCAATGCATGTATGTGTAACATTAACGGTCACTTGCATTTCTTGGCATGCAGAAGTCACAGAAGGTGCTCAGCAGTGTGCTTGTGGCTGGGCTGGTATTTTAAATCCTGCCCATCCACCCACACACGCCAAAGGAAACAGAGTTCACCAGTGACTGCACCTTTCTCTATAAAGACAAGTCACCTCTAGCCTTTCACATCGCCATGGAAACACAAGATTTGTCCAATTGATTGGCAGTGGACTAACGCTGAGGACAAGACGTCTTTGATTTCACAACATCTGTAGTCTTGTAGATGAAGAAAGATGCCTGCTGTGTGTGGAGAAAGGACAACGCTAGATCGTTTAAAGCTCTGTCAAATAAATTCAGTTACCATTCTATTGTGTTAGTTAGGACTCTCATAACATGTACATTTTAATTAACTGAACATTTACCCACATTACCCCCACCTTTACAGCTGCAACATTAAAGTGCATATTAATGCATCCATAACTATAATCTAATAATATTTTTATTTACTAGGCTATATATGATTCAGAAATCTGCCATTCTGTACAATGAGTACTTTGGTACTTTGAGTATATTTTGAAACTAATGTACTTTTACTTAAGTAAAATGTTCAATGCAGGACTGTTCCTTGTAAGTATTTCAGTTGAGTATTTTTCTTCACAGGTTGCTATTTGTAAACACAAAAATCGCCTACTTTCCCACTGGCCGTCGCTGTGTGTGTGTCCATGGCTGAATGAGAGATGTTAACGCTTTTCTCTGCTGGGGTGAAAAATATAAACGGAGTCCATTTACCATTTTATTACCAATTTAACAAAACACACACAGCAGTACTAACATTAACTAGTAACTGACATACACTTGCATACCAATTATGCCATTAGCTGTATGTCATGTATGCTAATTGCAGTATATAGATTGGATTATTAAATTGTCAAAAGTGGGAAATAGTCACACCTTACCACATTTATGTTACATATATCCAACGTACCCTTTGAGATGAGGCGGTCTAACGTTAGTTAAGTTGGGACTTGGGACGCTCCATCCTCTGTTTACAGCTTTCTTACCAGTTCAGTTCGGTTTTCTTCACGCCAGTTGACTCAAATCCACTTCAAGCCAAATGACAGAGTGCTCATGGTCTATGGTAAGTATTTGTTTGTGCTAACACAAACTTTAACAACGGCCTTGTGCTTGGCTACATTAGCTAGCTATGAGGCTAACGTTAGTTGCTGGCTGGCGAATGCTCCCTAATATCACTGCTCCTATGCTGTAATGCACTTTATACTTTCATTTATATCAGTTGTGAATTAATTTATTGTAGGTGCTGTTTTTCAGTGGTTGTTTGGCACATAAAGTAAGAATAACAATACTGCAGGATAAAAATAGCTCTGCATTCAAGATCTTACTCAAGCAAATGTACAGAAGTATAATCAACTAAGAGTAACTTAACGTTACTTAAATGTCAAAAATAAAAGCGGTCATTTTGCAGCAGAAAAGCCCTGGTCAGATATATTATCATTATATTATTGAATTGTTTGTACTCATGCATATATGTGTGTACATGCAGCATATTAATGTTGTTGGTGGTCTAGGTGGAGCTAACTTGAATAACTGTATATGTTGTTAGGCAGTTGAATCTCCAGCAAGGGATCAAATGTAAATAATCGTGTGTTTCCTGTAAAATTTTATTCGGCAACCAGTAAAACATAGTTGTAAAGTGAATGCAGTAGAGTAACAAGTACAGAATTTCAAAACTTGAGTACATTTCCCTAGGTTCCTCAGTTGTTGCCGTTTTCTTGGGCATACCCACTGGCAAACTTTGGTGTGTGGTAGGGTAATAATGTGTGTTGACGTAAGGGATGTAAACATTTGTTGTCTTGTGCACAGCCATTGTATGGTTTCTGTAATTTAATATTTTCTCCTTTTCCTCCTGTTTACACTGCAATATAGATATAGTTGTTCTTGTTCTAACCATAGTGCTTTATACTCGGAACTGTCTGAGTACATTGAGAGCCACTAGAATCTGGAGTCAAAGCCTTGTATGTGTTTAATTAGCCAATAAAGCTGATTCTGTTTCAGCATAGCTGATGTGTCTAAGCCCGCTGCTCTTCCTCAGGTGGTTTACTGACTTCACATCTATCTCAATTAGCAGCTGATGCTCTCTTCATGTACAGTATAAGGTAGCTTGTGTGTCAGGCTCTGTATCTGAAGCAGTTTTTAGCAGATGTTAATTATCACGCTGTGTAAGTTTGTTGACTGACTATGGCTCATTTGCTCTAATCAACAGTTTTCTGTACATGCTTTAGGAGCAGTAACGCTGCCACATTTCTGCAAATTTTAACATGGTTAGATAATGAATATTTGTTATGTAATTGGAACAACCTTGTTTCACTGTGTATTGCAGGTTTAGCAGACATGAAATAGAGTGATGTCCATCATTGTAGACATTTAGGCCAATACATTGCCTCTTACATGTTCTCCTTGCACCCAGAGGATCCAACCTGCTGCACTAGCTCTGACTGTACAATATCATTGGATAATACTCTGAAGGTTGCCTTGAGACATTAAGCAACTGTGTGCATTAGTGCATGTGATTGCATATGGAGTGTTTCTTGATGTTGTGAAGGGAAGGTTGAAAGATGATTAATGTGTTATGACAGTTACCTTTTCTGTTTCTCATATACAGAAAGAACACCTCTGCCTCCTGCATGTCCAGGTTGTCCTGTCTTCTTACATCCAAACCACAGTCATTGACATTCCTCCCCACCCCCCATCTAATAACCTCAGATGGCCAGTTTCCACTGAAGCGAGGGCAGATGTATTGTGCCACTGAATGTGCTGAAGGGTTTCTGGGTCGATGAGCTCGTACAGCTGAGATGGAGAGGAGGAAGGAGGACAACCAGGACAAACTTGGCTCCTTTAACTCTTTAGGGACAACCAAAAATGTATTTTAGATTGAGCGCCCTGATAATTTCCAATATCGTCAGTTGCAGAGCCAACAATAAAACAGCAGATGTAATTTTATAGTGGCAGAGCACAAACTCCATAGAGCTACTTACTCAGCAAGTTGCACCTCTGCAATGAACAGCTTCCTGCTCAGTTAAATATTGAAAACATGCCATCATAGCTACAAAATCTCCAATATTGTTTTCTTAAACAACGCATCAGAAAGTAATATGGTAAGCTGATGCAGATTATAGCAGAATTGTTTTTTTTTGCAAAGTAGGTTTAATCATACAAGAAATTTACCTCTGTTTGCTGCATAACAATAAATATAGTAAGTAAATATAAAACAAAAACGTCAGAATGAATTGGCAGAATGAATTCATCAGAATGAACATGAATTGAAATAGAACAGTCCACAATAAAAATATGAAACAAATAAGTACAATATATCAGTATTTAAAATGAGAGAGCTGTACTGTTTATTGACCAGAGAATGTGCCAAAGTTTGTACACATGCGAGTTAAGAGTCTCAGTCAGTGGTTGGGTCCTGCGCTTTGTTGATGAGTCCGGGAAGAAATTATGTCAAAATGACCTTGGCTTGATTAGACCTTTTGCAGCAGCTTTGTTTTTCTTTGTTTACTAGCTGTATGCTAGGTATGGTGTGCAGCTTTACAACATGAAATATACTCACACAGCAGTGGTATATGAGGAGTAATCAAATTTAAAATAGGCATATATATTGCGTGTTACTTCCCAAGTGCACATGTTTGGTATGATGTTTTCCACATCAACATACTGTATATTACACAAAATGTACCAATGAGAATGAGCCACAGCAGCATGTATATAATAGAAGCCAGGGATAAATAAATGTTCTTGTCAGCAGCCTGCTTATGCATTACAGATAAATACAGATACAAATACATATTCGGTACTTTAGTATCGGTATTGGGGCCAGTGTAGGTATATTTTAAAGGCTCAGTATCCACTAGAATAAAGCTGATCATAACCGATCCTTTACAGTGTCTTGACATCTCAGCCAGCGTTGCAGCAGGCTGAGTGAACAGTGAACACACCCGTGTACCATGTTGGTTTTGATAGTTTCGGTAGGCTACGTCATTACAAGCCTCCTCCACATGCTGTGTACCTGCTGCTGTAAAACGGAATGGTGGGTGGAAAAACCCAAAAGAAGAGTTATGCGTCTTTTATCATTCATTCATTTAGCTGACGATATTATCTAAAGCAACTTACAATTGCTATATATGTCAGAGGTTGCACACCTCTGGAGCAACTAGGGGTTAAGTGTCTTGCTTGGGGACAAATTGGTGTGTCACAATGGACTTGAACCTGGGTCTCTCACACCAAAGGCATGTGTCTTATCCACTGTACCATCACCACCAGACTAAAAAAAAAGCATACTGCTGATGGAGAAAGTTAGCAGAGCAGGAGACATAAAGGGAAAGAGAAACAGAAAGAAGCGGGGCAAGCCGGTGCGTTTGCAGTAAGAGACCAGAGCTGTGTGTGATGAGCAGATTAAAGTAGTGAATAAACACTAAAACACTAAAATAAGGTGGAGTATTAAGTACAGTTAAAATGGTGAAATAAGAACATACAAGAAATAGTCAACCTACATTTAGTAAGCTACAGTACAGAAGACCTATGCGGCCATCGCTTCATGTCTTTATTTTACTCCGTTTTGCTGTGATAACGGGATAATTATTACGTGATCTCAAGATAACAAAACAGTAGTTTAAAACAGGCGTTGGCAGGAATGTTTGCTTATGGTAATTTCCATCTACATGTATTGTAACTGATTAGCCCAGTGAGTAAGTGATGTGACGTGTATTCTTAAGATTGTGTGTTTGATCCTCATGGAAGACCAATTTTTTAAATAAAAATCTTTTTCATATTCCTCTTCAACAAAGTTGTTATGAAGATGATTCACATGCTCACAATTAAGCACGTGCTGGAGTGTGCACATCCTGGTGGTTGGTCCAAATTCATCAAACTATGGACTATTCATTACCCCATCATTCCCAGGCAGAGGAAATTCATCCGCTTCCCATTCAGGGGAATCCATTTAACTACACATTTCCTCACGGCTATTTCAGAACCTTTGAAATCGCCATAGGGAAATGTGTGATTGGATTCCCCTGAATCTCTTCAAAATATTTAAAAAACACACAAAAGAAGAATAAAAAAACATTGCAAAGTGGGGATCGAGCCTGTAATCCTTGGGATGCAAGTCCTGCCTTCTACCAACTAAGCTAAATGTTGACTCAGCAAATCAACACGAAAATTATCACAGAAACGCACCTGCCGACCCCTGTATTTAGCTATGGTTCGTTATCTTGAGATCACAAGAAAATTATCCCATTATCACAAGAAAATAAGTCGTTATCTCCTAAGATAATTATCTTGTTATTACGGGAAAATAAAATTATGAATCGATACCTGCTTAGTACTACAGCTTATTGTGTCCAGATATTAATAATTAACATCTTAAGCTGTTATGTAAGTAGTAAGGATTGGATTAAGGAATTGGATAGGGACATTCCTATGACAGGTTAACCTGGATCGCCTGAAGGCGTCATTGCTTTTGGTCTCTCTGAGAGGATATGCTTTAAATGGTTAACTCGGCAGCCCCATGCCAAAGACTCATTCAATTGTGACTGATTGCCATATTCCTGCAAGTGTGCTGGAGTGCTGCTGTATGATAGTATGAATAGATAATTCAGGCATATCAGGTTCCTGAACAGATATTTAGGTGCAGATCTAAATGCAGTATGTGATCAAACACCTGTAAACTTGCTATTTTATAAGTAGTGGTCTGTCACTAGCGTAGCCTCCAATCCTTTTTTTGGGGCCTTTGGGAATACAAGCTGCTAAAATGGAATCAGTGATGTAATTAAGGTACTGATCGCCTAGATATATTTCATTTCAGAAATGTTGCAATCCCAATGTGGGATCATTTGCTATAAATAGTTACCAACTGGGCAACGTCATTTTCAAGACCAGCACCAGTAGCAGCACCCAGAACAGCATGGCTTTAATTTAGGTCTTTCACATTGTACGTTAGCGTGTCCTCGTTCGTCTGCGCATGCACACACACACACACACACACACACACACACACACACACACACACAAACACTCACATTAACAATAGTTACATCTCAGTTAACACACCTTGACAGATTTGTGCTCTTGATGACACCAAACAGTTAACTAGAATGACCATTTATTTTCCTAGGCATTTGTTTCATTTGCGATTGGCCATCTCCTATTCTTGTGGTGTAATGGTCTAACGTTTTGTGCAGCTACACCTGGACTTATTGTGCTCTTGCCAACTATGACATTACCCAGGATACATTTCATGACTCTTAAAGGATGTTTACATTTGTAAAGCCATTTGTAGACACTAATGTCTAGAATAAGAGTCTTTTAAACTTCCCTTACTTTAACTTTAAATAATGTGTACATTTGTGCTGTTGCAGGGTTTTGTTGGCTTGTTTGTAGTTCAGGTGGACAGGCGCCAGCTGACAAGCTGATGTATCCTCTCCCTGAGCCTGCGAGCCAGCTGGACATGACGGACAGGCCAGTGTGCAGCCTGACCATACATTATTCATCACTCTCATCATGGTCCTCCAGCCTCTTTTATCTCTCCATCTCCTGGCATTTTACTTTCTCTCCTTTTCTCACCTTGCTTTACTTTCTTAATTCATCAGCACCCATTAGCAACTAAAGCCTCTCTCTGTTTGACATCAGTACTCTGAATCTCTCTCATCCGCAACACCTGACAGTTTCCACTCCAGTCTTCATTATGCGTCCTTCATTTCACTCCGTCTGCTTACTTCGCTTAGCTACTTCTAGCATTTTTTTTGGTCCAGTATTGTACATGATTGATTTCGGTATGGATTTTTCCCCCATTGTGTTTCAAGGGCATTTTTGAATGGCTGACATGATACTGGACTCTGTGAGGTGTAGGTGTCAGTCGCCAGGATTCAAAAGAGCAATAATTTATGCTTGCAAAAAAACATCCAGCAGGGCAGAGCCACAGGCCACAGTGATGCTGAGCTTGCCCTCCTGTGGCGTTTTCCTCATCATTCTCACTTGCCATTACGCCCTGGTTGCCATGCCAATCTTTTGCAACCTCGCCTCAAGCCCAACACAGCTTCATCATTAGCTGCTGTTGTCACTAGGGGATATTTCAAGTGTTCACTCTTGTCCCTCCCTTACACTTACTCGCTCTCTTCCTCGCATCACCAGCACCACCCTCCCCCATTCCTGGTACAGTAGATGCTTCAAGCATTTTTCTGCTCTACCCCCTGCTAGCTCAGCTGCTGAGCCCCACACAGGACCATGTCCCTGGACTCCCCTTTATTACCATATCATGAGATGCGCCCTAGGCGTGTAGCAATGCAGCGTGCCGCCTGTATCTTTAAGAGAGAGAGAGAGTATAATGTGTGATGGGGAGGAAATAAGGCATGGAGCGAGCAAGTGAGAGCGAGTGGGTGAGGGAGTGTGAATTTATCATGAGAAAAATTTGTGCATCATTCTTAGCTGTGTGCTGAGCATCCCTGCACCGGCATGCACAGTCTCTCAAGGTTCATACTGCTGAAGAGTACACCCCTCTCTCTCTCTCTCTCTGACACACACACACACACACACACACACAAACACACACACAAACACACACTCAGGCTCTCCCTCACACACACACACGTGCTCGCAGTCACACACGCGCAGTGCTGTCAGGAGCACCTCTGCTGGACCACAGCCATCTCGCGAAGGAGGTTCCAGCGGAGGGAAGAGAAAGCTAGAGCGAGACAAAGGGAAGGAGGACGGTAGAAGGAGAGGAGCGAATAGGAGCGCGGGGACCAGCACAAGGAAGGAGAGACTCAGCGCTTTGTGAAGAACGGAAAGCAAGCGACAGGAGGAGGGAGGAGGAGAGAGGAAAAAAGAGGAGGGGGAACAGGAAACGCGATCACTTTCAGCTGCAGCGGTCCGTGTCGCAGCATGGGCAATGCACCATCCCAAGGCATGTCAACCCTATCTCCATGCATACTTGTGTAGCAGGTATCTTTTTGATTCTGCATGTTGTGCTATCCAACCAGCTGGCTGCCCTCCTGTCACACTCTGTGAAAGCAAAGGATGGGGGTTGGGCTGAGGGCTTGTGGAGTGTGGCATCGCTTGAGGAAAGTGATGCTGTAAGGTAGCATGAGTTAATGTGTAGTAGGTTAGAAGTGAGGCACCTCGGGAGAGGCTTGCAGGGATGTTGAATACGAGGATGAGGTGCTAGAGGAGCTGGAAACACTGGGTGGAGGCACCATTTGTGGGAGCAACAAAAAATGGGAGGGGGGCTAGTGTAGAGCAGAAGTACAATCACTGAAGCAGGTGGTGCTGGTGGGTGTGAGTCTGTGTGTGTGTGGTGTGTAAGAGAGAAGGAGGTGACTAGTAAAAGAGATTTTTGTCAAGTGTGTGTGTGTGTGTTGGAGTGGTGTTTGCAACTCATGGAACACCTCTTGGAAGTGAAGCTCTCCAAGGGTTGTGTGAGTGTGAAAGACAATAAGATGTTAGTCAGTACACATTAATACAACAAATATAAGAATTGGTGCATGTGATGATAGCTTAATAAGGGGGCTAGGCAGCTTTGCTTTGAATGAATGGGGGATGGTATTGTAAATAGATGATTGGGTGGGTCAACTCCTTCATGTGATGCTCTCTTCCCTTCAGGCTTCTAGCTTTCCTTTTGCTCTCCAGTCTTTTTTTTCAATCTCTATTTGGCTTTATTTTATAATACCTTTGGTAAATTACCAGTTGCAAGCTTTAAAGTCTGAAAATACTATGCTTGAAAATGAACTGAAGGTCTCTGATACATGATGAGAGAGAGGCGGGCATATTTGTATCTAGATGTGTATGTGTATATATCTGCATGCAGAATACTGTGGATTTTCATCTGTATCCATGTGTAACACCTGTGTTTCTGGAAGAGAGAATATAAAATGTAGAGACAAACGATATGAAAAGAGCACAAAGGGTATGGGGGTTAAAATAGGAAAGAATTGAGAGAAATATACTGGAGGCATGTTAAAACACTCCTGGGAGTGAAAGGCTTCTCTGATGGGCAACAGACCAAAATATTCACTATCACAATGCCAAGAAATAAACAGGGCAGAAGAGGGCAAAGGGGCAAATGCTCACTTTTCAGAGAAAAGGGCAGCACAGCACAGCTCTGGGAATTCATCCACCTTCATTTTCCTCTCCAACTCATCCTTCTCCCTCACTTATTTCTCCCTCCTTTCTTATTCCCCTCCTCTTCATCCTTTGCTTGCCTCTCCTCCAGGGACAGTGTGGTAGCTAGTAGGGAGAAGGGGAGCAAGACAAAAGATAGCAGAAATGAAAGATGGGGAAAGAATGAGTGGAAGTTTGAAAGAAGCAAAGACAAAAAAGGGGTTGTTGCGTAGATGGACAGGTAAGTTGCGATGGTAAGGTCTTGAGGTGGGTCATTACTTGGATGATTGCAAGGGCTCAGCAGTGGAATAGTAAAGTGTGAGCTTCTTCTCAGATGTGTTTGGTGTAGAATATCGATGCCCTCAACTTGTCTGATCAGTTTTTGGCTGTTTTCTTTTTTTGTGATTTGGCTGGATGACCTTTGGAAGGTTTCATTTCTCATTTCTCCAAGTTGATATTTGAATTCTCTTGTCAGACGCTCTTATCATTGCCTTCAAACGCAGAGGAAATTTGAGGCTTAGGTGATGGCAGACACAAGCTACAGTGTCATGAGACATTTTGCACCTGCCAGAGGTCTGTGTGTCTATTGGATTTTTTTGCTTTATGACTGTAAAGCTTGTCCTTGGAGTTCTGTCTGTAGTCAGTGTCTATCTTAGAGGGATTGACATGGATTAAGCTGAATACTGAGCCATGGGTGTCTTTTTTTCTGAAAACGAATTGAGTCAGCTGAATGGTAAAGCAACAGTTTTCTTTTTCACAACAGTTTTCAATGTGCTGAATCAAAAGATGTCTAGCTGTATTGACCTGCAGTATTCAGGATTGCAATTGCTGTTGGTTGTAATTTAAGGTATTAATTTAAGTTTATGCGGCCAAAGACAACTGCCACAAACCATGCTAATGTTTGAGCTATGCATTCAGGCCACCAGCAAGCCAGCAATTTGCCAGCTTAGTTTTACCAAGTTGGTCAGTAAAGTATATAATTTACACTTGGTTAGTCACTGTTCAACCACTGCCTGTCACCTCAAATATATCAGCATTTGTTTGTAATAGAAGCATCTTTATAAGCCCGTTAGAGCTGTACAAGTTCACACTGCTAGACTAAACCGTAAAGAATAGATTAAGCAGAGTCAAGCATTAAGTCCAGTATTAGCCTGCCGGAGAGCTAATGCTTATCGTGATGTTGCCATTGTGTAAAGACAGCAGATCCTGGTAGCTTTATGCCTCCATGTTATACCTAGTATGTTCAGCTGAGGTTTATGCCAACACACATGTCTGTCTATCTGCTGATCCTCTTCAGCGAGGCAAAGCCAGAACCATGTCTGGGAGGGGCTGGCAATGACTGAGATGTTGTTATACTACATGTTGAAGGGATGTTACTGTATGAAAGGAAAATACTGGCAAAGACATAAACATGGCATAAATGTAAAAAGAATGGGATGTATTTGTATGATAACATGCTGTATGTGGACTGAGACTGAAAGTATGAGGTAATCTAATGACCTCTTTGCCATAATACCCTTCTATATTTTCTCTGATGTAGGAGGATTTGCCCTGGCATGTTGGCAACATGACACAATACATGCGGCTGTAGGAAAATGGATGAAGGAGGTTAGACTTTGACTTTGTTTAGTTCCGTTATATTTTGGTCTGACATAAATTCGTATTTGGATCATAGTACAAAACTATTATAAGCGACACAACGATAGCATTAACAAAAATAATTGCTTCTCTGATAGGATAATAGATTTTGTTTTAAAACCAGCTGAGCTCTGCTGGTCTGTTTACCATCTTTTTATTTCAGAGGACAATACTGGAAGCAATAGACAGGTGGACTGTACAGGGTCATGTCATTACGGTCCCGTCAGCCATTTATCTAGCATGCAAGGACACAACCTCAATTGAACCACGTAAAATCCTTGGCTTTGTTGAAGTCTATTTGACTACTGATCAGATCACTAGTAATGAGTTTTTGGTATGAATGTTTATCTAAGAACAAAGTCTCAGTTCAAAGCTTATCAGCATCTGTTATAGCAGCAAGCAGTCATGTGGCTCTCAGTACGTTTGTGGAGTCATTGTTTTTTACTTATGCACCTGCTTATTCCCTAGGTCTGTGCCACACAAAGCCCCATGAATGCCGCCTTGTGATTGGCTGATGATGATGCAATGTTTTATGGCTGAGGAGCGTCATGTTTTGAGGGCATTTCCGAAGTAATTGACCCTGTTGGGAATAGCGTTGCCAGAGTTGTACTGATATTGAAGTAAATCTGCTAAACAAAATATTAACATGATATACAGACTGCACACATTCTGGGGCACAACCTCAAGTGCTTAAAAGGGGCTGAGCACATAATGATGGGAGATGGGTGAGAAAATGCCAGACTTCTCTGTTCAAACCAGCAAGCTGGTCCTTATGTTAGGTTTGTGTCATGCAGTGTCCTTGTCACATATGTGCACCAGCATGCATGTGTGCAAATATGTACTTTACATTCTGTACAGTGGAGTGATCATATACATGCAACATCTTGAGATTTTAGGAGTAGATGGATTGAGACATGCTTCAATAATTATTCGTTTTTTTCACTGTTTTCACATCTCATTCGAGAGGTTCGGTTTTTTTTGCACTTTTCCAGTTCAGTTTACTTAGGAGGGAATTCTTATTGTCAACTGAGGTTGCAAGTCAAATATCTAACTCTTTGTGAACGGTTTGTGCTTTTTACTCCCTGGGTTTGTGGCCAATATGATGAGCCACTCACAGTCACAGTATTAAGCACACTAGTTAGTTCTCAAGGTCATTAATGATTGAGTTTAAATACTTTATGCATTTATCACACGTCTTTGTTTCCTTGCCACACTTGTGTGCAGGGCAGAGTTTGATATCTGTGTATAATGGGCTGAATAATCTGAGCCATTCACATAGATTCTTGTTATATGAAACAGATGGATGTATGACTTATAGTAAAATCAGTAGAACTGTATTTTTTGGCCTCTGACAGAATGAGGAAACATTCAAGTCTAGTTTAATTTAATGTTGACCTTTTCAGAGAAAATTGAAAAGAGAGATACTGAGCAGTTACAGTTGCTAGGAAGTCAAACGTTCTGTTCTCTAGAAGCACACTGGTCTCTCTGTTAAATGTTAATGCAAAGTTATTTTTCCCACTTATGTATCTAAAATAGTAAGGCAAAAACGTCACGCTTGAATACATTACTGACTAGCAACAGTTTTAGCAGCCATGTTTTTACTATTTCTAGTAACTTAGCTAGTTTCTTATTTCACCGTTTTAATTATAATACATTCTCCATCTTAAGTGTCACTCACTTATTAAATCTGCCTCCTTCAGTTCTCTTCATAATCACAGACCTAACGTACCTCTGCTGCAAACACGTCAGCATGCCCCGCTTCTTACGGTCTCTTTTTCCCTGTATAGACTTTCTCTATCAGTAGTAAGCTTTGTTATATAAAAGTATAAAGTCGCTGAAAAAAACAGAACTTTGTCTTCTGGACTTCACCCTCGATTCCGTTCACAGCAGCAGCTGCACCGCACGTTGAGGAGGTGTGTTAACGACATAGCCTATCAAGACAAAACCAACGTAGCTAATGAATGACATCTGACTGGTGTGTTCACCTTCTCTTTACTTGGTCCGCTCTTGTAAAATATCCTCCGTGTCGCGACTGGTAACTAGTCACTCTGTGTTTTTTCTGATAGATGCTACAATGTTCAATTGTGAGAAGACCGCTGTGTGCAGATGCAGAGGGAGGGGCGGGGCTGGACGGGAAGGGAGAGAGACGAGCAAACGCTGGAAGGACTTTACGGAAACATATGAATTAACTCAGCATCAAACTATATCAGTATAAGCGGTATTATCTCATTTTATGTCTCTTTTGAAATTATATCCGTATATACCTCACTATAATGAAGTACTTTGGTAAGGTAAGGGAACAATCACGGTCATGGGGAAAAAAATGTTGACTGTCAGTTGGAATCTTTCACTTTCTATTTACTGAAACATGAATAAAGCATTTCCTCAAACTGTCCATTACAATCAGGAACAATCACTTGCTGACAGCTGGTAATGTTTTTGTTAGTACACAGATCCAGTTAGATGGTATAACTGCAAGTCATCCTTCTCTTAAACTACTGAGGTGGCTGCAATTGGTTGGTTAGATTCCAAAAAGGGCCGAAAATTACAGTAAAACGACTCCACAGCAGCTTGTATAACATGATCCTGAAGCGATTGCACTGTGGGTCCAGTAGACCAATATTTACTTCATTATCCTCTAGTTTTTCCCTGCTCACATAGCTCTAGTTGGTCCACAGCGATCACAGTCTCGAGCTCCTTGAAAGCTCCAGCCTGTGAGTCATAAAAACAACTTGTCGTGTATTAAGGAGTTCCGTAGCGAGACATAACAAAATGGACCCTAAATCAAAAGTAGCTTTCTGCTGACTGTTTGAGAGGCCGAGTGGTACAGAGCTACTTTGTGCTGCTGCAGGAGACAGAAGTGGAAAAGGTCCATATTTGTAGGTGGTTTTGCATGTATGTAAAAGGTCATTGCATATAAACTTATATAATGAGATAATACATCTTGGCATATTACAGATGCAAAAATTCAACTTCCATTTGTTGGATATTTGACAGTTTATTAGCTGTACTTCACCAGTAATTGCAATACTTCGACAATACTTGAAGGCAGCATCTGTTTTCTGCTTTAATGACAGTTGGTACAGAGCAGATCAAATTGTGAAAATGTAGTAGATAATGAGGTAAATATTCAAATGTGGTAGGCAGAAGGCCGTAGGTTTACTTTGCAGTGATTAATGGATACTTTTTAAAAACAGCTTTTCAGCTTAAATGTGAATTTAAACCAGTTCAATAGAAAATAGTTTTTAAGTTTGAAGTTGAAATACAGACTTTACATTAGATGACAGCATTTTCATTTTGGTAAAATAGTCCCTCCTCTCCCTCCTATCCAGCCTGTAAGTATTTTCAGGATCGTGACATCTTACACAGTGTACTTTGGCTGATTTAGACATCAACTTATAAAACCTGCCGATCATTGAAGAGTGGGTGTGTGCATGTAAATTTTGTTTTCAGTTTATTTTTGTTGAAATTAAATAAACAGATGTTTCCAACACAAACTCACTGGATGCTGTACAAAATTTAGGCTCTCAACTGGACTTTTTAATCATATTTTAATCATCAATTCAATCATTTTGCTTTATGTGGGTTGAAGGAATGGTTTGGCGTTTTGGGAAATACTCTGATTTTCTTTCATGCTCGCTGTCCAAAGGTAACTCCGCCTACCTTAGGCTAAGCTAACCAGCTGCTGATCCCTGCTAAATCTTTACTGCAGAGACGTGAGAGTGGGATCAATCTTATCATTTAACTCTTGTCAAGAAAGTGAATGAACACATTTCCCAAAATGTTGAACACTTGTTTAACACAGTTTTTCTAATGGGGATTTTTTTTTTACCTCAGCCATGTTACAGCAATCTTCACTGTGTTTATTTATTGCAAGTAAGCCTTTGGGTTGTCAAGTCAGTCAAAAATCAGTTTCCTTCTCTGCTTCTTTCTTTTCACTCACACACACATCCATAAAGACGGGGAAATTAAATACAACCCCAAGGCAATATTAGGAACTCTTTAGGCACACTGCCTGGATTGTAATGTTCAATTTTAGTTGACACTATTAGAGAGAACTTAATTCAATTAGATCTTTATTGTTGAGGTCATAGTTAATGGTGGTGTTGTACTGAACTGCATTATATTAACATGTTTTTTTAATACTCTCCCCCTCTTCTTTGTAATTGTTGTGAGCAAAATATTAGACACACCTCTTAATCTAATGCAGTTTCGTTCAACACCACTGCATACTACAATCTCAGTAACAGACATAGTTAAATCAATACTGAACACTATTACTTTTGTAAAAGTAGAATCTATGGCTGAGCTGTTGTATTGGATTGCCTTAGATTTCACAGGTATAGCTGTAAAAAGTGGACACTGAGTGTATACAGAAGTGTAGTTACGAAAGGTTTTGGGCTTGTTTTGAGATTAAAAAGGCTGCTCATCTGTATTTGTCCTTATGGAACGTATCACTTAATTTGTTCCTATTCCTGTTTCTTAAAATCATTTGTTTGATGTAGAGTGCAAAAAGAAAGGAGGGTCTATGTGGGAAAATGTATCTATTATTATTATAGTACAACATGTGCACCTCCAGAACGAAATGGTATCTCTTTTTGTGGAGCAAAGAAGTCCAACATCCATTTGAGCCTCACCTGGTGTTTTGTCGTACCTGAAATAGCAGCGTGACACTCTGCTTTTAATATTCAGTAGAAATGGGGCACACAGTGTCAGATCCAAATACATCTGCTTCCTCTCTGCATGGGACAGCAGTAGTCTAAACATAGGAGATGCAGATCATGTTGCACTGTTCTCTTTCCCGCAAGGTTGTGTTTTGTTACGTGGACATGTTTCTGTGGTTATTATTAAACATTCATTCAACATAAGTCAGGTGAATGCTTAACAGGTTCAGAGAGAGTTGAGGTGAATCACTAATGAACGTGTCGACTCCTGAATGTCGGTTGGAGTGTATTTCATATTAGGGACAACATAATTTAGCTTACATTTCAGAAACCTCTGGGCTAAAGACTCATTTCTGGCATCTGTGTAACTTTTAAGTGTGAAGCAACTGATAAACCTGAAAAAGGGAAACAGTTGTTCCCTAAAACGTCCCCAGAAGAAAGAGAGAAAGGAAGAAAGGGAGAGAATTAGAGGAAATGAGGATGGTGGTGTAAGTGAGGTTGCTAGAAGAAGCAGTAATGGTCTTCTTTCTTCTCACACAGACTGTTTCCTCCTACGTCCTCCCATCACTTCTGATTTTCATTCCCGAGATGCTCAGGCAGGAATACAAAGCAGGCAGCGCAGGCTCTGATGATTTCGGGCAGATTAGCCTCCTTCTGCTCCTGACTGGATCCAAATATCCCATCTCATTCTGGTCTCTGTCTCAATAGACTCCTTCACCATCTCCCTCTTTGCAAATGTTCTCTGCTTGACACTGCGTCCATACCAAAGGTTGATTTATCAAACTGTAATGAGAGATTTAGTATCACTTTGCAAATTGAAGCATCAAATATGCCTGCACTGCCTCAGGGTTCGTCTGCAATTTAGATTTCCATCTTTGCTCGATCGTAGTCAACATTTAAACCTCCATCACCTGTACTGTCAGCTGTGTAAGAGTCATCAATCTCAGTCATGCATTTCAATAGGTCCATATCCCTGTTTGTGTGTATGTGTGTGTTCGGTGCTGCACTTCTTCATGCGATTGCAAGTCTCCACAGTAAGAAAGGCTGTGTCCTGCTGCAACCTTGTGGATTACTTTTCATTTCCTTCCTCATTTTCCCCACTAGGAGCTACCCTCCTGACAAGGAAGCCAATTCCCACGTTATCGCCCACTAATATACATGTAATGACTTGTAACCGGCTGGGAAGCAGATACGGACTTGCATTTTCCGGCAGTCCAGCCGAGCTTAAAAGATGGATTTTCTGTAACCGCTGCCGCCATAAACATTGCATGTGAAATCCACAGATGAGCCCAAACCCACTGCCATAAACTATTAGAGCAGTGAGTATGAAAAGGTCAGCCCTGTTTTCCTCTGAGACAGACCTGTATCCCTCTGGTTCAGCTAATGCTGCGTGTGTTTTGTGTCTCCTGATCGATTAGCTGGGTGGCATCCATCTCCTCACTTCAAGGCATTAATGGGAAAGCACAGGCTCTAACATAGTGGATGACATTGGCATTTTTGAAACATGGCCAGTGTGCAAGAAATACACGACAGGCAGGAGTGATATGAATACTGTGCTGATATTTTCTTAGATTATGAGCAGAGAAAGTGTCAGGATGGATTGGCTTTGTGACTGAAGGGAGTAGTGGGTGAGGACGGGGGAGGAAAATGGCTGTGCCGAGTATAACTGGATGTATTTGCCTGGATGTTGTTGCTGGTGGTGGTGAGTCACTCAGTGGTCATAATTTCAGCAGCAAGGAGTTGCCTTCCAAATTTGACCTTGTTCAATAACTAGAGCTCTGGTGAGGACTGCACGCAGAGGTAATGACTGCCAAAGCCTGAGCTCAGCCTGTTGGTTATAACAAGGACATCTGAAGGTTGTCATGGTGTGGACACTGTGAGTTTGGTTTCTGTGTATTTTGTTTTATAATATTTTCTATAACTGCAACTAATGATTATTTTCATTATCAATGACTTTGTTGTTGTTTTTTTAATTAATTATTTAATCCCAGAGCCCAACATTTCTTGTTTTGTCCAGCCAACAGTCCAAAGACAGAAGTTACAATTATGTAGTGTCACATTTGAGAAGCTGGAACCAGGGAATGTGTGGAAATTTTGTTTTTACAAAATAGCAAAATGAATTAAATGAGTTGCCAGTCTATTAGGCTCAAGTCAACAATACTGCAGTGAATTCTACCTTCATGAAGGTTGTAATCAGTTTTTGTTTAGAAAGATGTTGAATCAATTCAACATCTTTAGTTTGTGGAGCTGCTGAACTGAAATGCATTATACTGAATGGTGTTTCTAATATTTAGTCTGTCCTTATTGGTGTTAATTCTGTGGTCAAAATATTAGTATCACTTCTGAATATAACATGGTATAATTTAATACATTCACATCTAATCATTTGGAAATCAGTGCATGCATGCACACAACTGACTG
The DNA here is from genome assembly GCA_029875015.1 of Lepomis gibbosus. NCBI lineage: Eukaryota > Metazoa > Chordata > Actinopteri > Centrarchiformes > Centrarchidae > Lepomis > Lepomis gibbosus. The sequence continues at coordinate 21,950 of JAPMOB010231879.1, forward strand.
ATTGGAAAAGCACATCCGATCACCAAGCCCTACATTCTTCCCACAGTTACTAGGAAACAAGAGGCTCACAGAGTCTCTTATTGAAGCTGTGGAGGTGTGGAGAGGAGCCAGACCAGCAGTGAGGGGTAACATGATAATAAGAAGGGAAGCTCTGGGGTTAAACTCTTTGTAAATGCTAGATGTTTAGTACATTAAAAAATACTCTCTGTTTTAGATAGTGAATAAACATACCATTGCATACACATAAGCATAACTTACACATAAATTAATACTTGATTTTTGAGTGCATAAATGCAGTCACACAGACAGTTTCACCATCAGTACCCGGATTTTGTACTCATTAACAGTCAAAAAGTTGAGTGTGTAAAGCTGGACACTTGTCACCCTCAACGGCTGCCATCTTGTCTACGTAGCTTTTAAACTGTGCAGTCAGTGCATTTTCCTGTGCATTTGCTTAAGTTTGTCCCCTAAACACACCTTAACTCTCTCTGACATTGTAGGTTCATGCTATCTGTGGTGTGATAAATGTGTCCATATCTCTAATGACCCCACTTACCAGTTCTTTCACACTGATGCATTAACCTCATTGTGCATGCGTGCTGTATTAGCCAGCCATACATCAAGCAACTGATCTTTCAAGTGTTTGGAAACAAAGAGCTGCAGCCATGACCTTACAATCTCTGTCTATGTTGGTGCACACCTATGTGTGTGTTTATATGTTTAATGCATGTGTACTTGCCTCCCTTTATTTTGTTTTGTATTGAGCTCTAATGCAAGATATTCTTCAGCTCTATTATTTCCCTCTCTGCAGAGAGGTGGGTGTGGCTCCTTCAGGCTGCTCATTTTGTTTTGGCAGATGTGTTTTTGCTTGGCCAGGAACTGGGCGCTGGCTATTTGTCCTGCTTTCTCTCCTTCCTCTTGGCACTCCAGGATGCCAAGGGGCCATCACAGTAAAACATCATTTCCACCTTCTACATGGCAGCAGGAATGTTGTACTGACGGCTGCAGAGCTGCAGCGAGAAGCTTGGCAGCGGGGCTTATCCAGCCCGGCCCACTCTCTCCCACTGCCAAACAGATGCTCTGGAGATGGAGGAGCGTACACAGATGGGTTGCTGCCTGTCATTCCACCTCTATGATATTTGTTCATTGAGTTAAATATTGCTAGGAATACAATGGACCTCTGGACACAGACATGTGAAAAGACCTACGTTCTAGACAAGAGCAAGCTGTGTCACTTGTGGTCGTTTTTGCTTCTCATTATGGTCTCTCTTAGTTGTTTTTTTGTGAAGATCTTTTGTCTAATTTTAGTCGTTTTGCAACTCTTTGTGAACACTTTGCGTCTCTTAGTGGTCATTTTGTGTCTGCTTGTAGTCGTTTTATGTTTCTTAGTAAGCATTTTGTGACTCTTAACATTTATTTGTGGACGTTTTGCATCTAATAATACCAATCCCATACCAACATATCTGCAATGAGCTATTGTCAGCTGGGCTTTAGTTGTTTTGCATCTCTTTGTGTTGATTTTGTGTCCCTTTGTGGAAGTTTTGCCTCTCTCTCAGTGACGCTTTGCAGGTCACTTGGCCTATGTCCAGTTGGCCCATTCAGTAATCCATCAGTGCAGGAATGTCATTCCACTGATGGGGGCGGTGCTGGGTGGGTGGTGCCAGAGATAAGTCATATGGTTTATGAAGATTATTATGTATTTATTTGTATTTATTCCCTTCAAGATTGCTCTGTCCGTATATGATGCCGGTCACGTTATGCAGGCAACGTTAGGGCATCATCTTCTTTTACTATCATTAATCACTCATATTCTTCAGCACTCACAAGTTTCACTTCGACTCACCAGAAACAAAGCTTAAGATCTTCATAATTATTAATACATAGTGTGCTCTGGAGGAAGTTTGTATTTTACTGGTTTCCTTAAGACATTCTGTTTCTCAGCTGTGAAGAATGCCAAAAAAAGGTTGCTGAAGCCACTATGGACTTCTCTTTATTGCTTTGTGTCTACCCATTGTTGGCTTTGAAATTGCAGAACTGAGTTATTATTGACTGTTGTTTGTCACAGCACAGTGCTGTAGACAGTCAATGTCAAGTATGTCAATGAAATGCCAAGAACACGAAGTTGTGCCTTTTTGTAGTTCTGCATTTCCACTGAGCATGTGCATTCTGACAAACCCACAGAGAGAGGCAAAGAGAGATGGAGACATGGATCTTTATTTGAAGTTGATCTTTCCTGCATTAGTAGTCTGGTCTGGCTTGGTGTGTAAGCACGCTAACCACAAACAGTTGTTGCACAGCATGCAAATGGGGATCTGTAGGCGAGAGGTCTCACCTTGTGCATGCAGATAAACATCTTTTTATGTGTGTTTCTTCAATGTTTCTTCATTGCAATCCAGAGTGTTACTGTCTACATATACTCTGTAAAAGTCTTATCCGGCATATACTAGGGCAGCAGCTACAGCTGCAACGATTAGTTGAATAATCGTCAGTTGACAGAAAATTAATTGACTATTATTTTGATATTTTTTCAATCCCAGTATTCTTTGGTTCCATAATGTAACTATATTTGCTGGATTTCTTAGTCTTCAGTGACAATAAAGTAAATATTATTTGGTTGGATAAAACAAGACATCTGAAGGCTAGGGCTGCAACGATTACATTACATTTATTCATTTAGCTGACGTTTTTATCCAAAGCAACTTACAATTGCTACATGTCAGAGGTCGCACAGCTCTGGAGCAACTAGGGGTTAAGTGTCTTGCTCCAGGACATATTGTTGGATGTTACTGTGGGGAATTGAATCCGGGACAACCACACCAAAGGCATGTGTCTTATGCACTGCTGTATCACCACCCCATTAGCCAATGAATCACATTGTCAATTAATTTTTTAACAAAAATGCCAATTTTGTTTGTTTTAGCTTCTTGTTTGTGAATTTGCTGCTCTTGTTTGTCTTGCAAAATAAATATCTTTTGGATTTTCAAATGTATCTTTTGGTTTTGTCTCTAAAATTTGTAGTGAAAAATCACAATTTCAGGTGATAGCCTACCTTCAGACTCTTTTCAGCCCAAACACCCATAGATGTTCAATTTACAGTTATATAAAATGGGGGAAAGCAGCAAATCCTCACATTGGACAAGCTGGAACCAGTGATTGTTCGGCATTTTTAAATGACTTTACGATTAATTTTCCTCCTTTCCCTCCATGTCTGTGCAGATTTGTGTCTGAGCATTTTCTGGTATAGTTTTTTTTGTGCCCCCAAGTGTGAGTGTGTGTGTGTGTGTTAGTCTCCTTCTTCTGCTGATAATGACAGCCGGCTGTGTTTGAATGATTCATAGCTGAATACTAATGAGACATGCTGCAGATGTCTCAGAGAAGCCAAGCTGTGCCCTTTAGGTGTCACTCAGCCCTTGGGGATGTTGGTCACCTGCACATCTCAGATCGCGATTAACAGAAGCTCCATGGAAAATGCCAACTGGTGCAGCAAGTTCTTAATTTCCCATTTCTTCCAGACTTAATTTAACCTTTCTAACTTTGTGTGTTGTTATGGTAATTTCTGACACTTGCACAATGCATACATGATTGAAAGCAATATGAAGAGCAAATTGAAATAGATTAATCATTTCTGAAGACGCTCTACAAAAGATGAGTTGTTTTGGAAGAGAGAGCAACAAGATCTAAGAAGGTCATGGGTGAAAAGAACATCAGTATTGTGCAGCGAAGGCAGGCTAGGGAGCTGTCTAATAACAATATGGAGCAGTGTTGGCCTTCAAAATGTGCCTCATCGCTCTCTTCCTCTACTCATCTCCTCCTTTGCTCTCTCTCTCTCTCTTCTTTTGTTGTTTTGTCTTCATGGCTGAGTATACCTGATGCTGCCTGGGCATAGCATGAGTCGGTATTGATTTCTCTTTCCTCTGCTCTTGGTGGGTGTTTGACGCAGGAGTTCAGGGACACACGGGGCTTTGTTGTGGCCCTTTGTTCCTTTTCCACGTCCTCACTCTGGTCCAGCCTATTCATACATCACAAAAATGCCCTATCTCTGCGTGCTGCCCACCTGACATGACCCCCTCTGAATGTTGGCTGTACTTGTGTCATAGTCTGGAGCCCACTGGCCCTGCAGGACTTTCCATCGTAGCAGCAGGATGCACTGAAATCTCTGCAGTGTCTTTAATTGGTGAAGAAAAGACCCCCGTGATTGATTCCAGAGCGTCTTGGAAATCCATGTATATTAAACAGTTTGAAAATGCGAAAAATTCAACAAAGTGTAAAAATAATGTGCTATTTATTCCAGGATAAGTAGCCTCAACACTGCAAGATGGAGACTGTAGGTAGCAGCATGTGCAGGCAGGCAACACACTGTTTATATACAGTGCTATATTTCCTGTAAGGAAATCAGCGAGGCACTGTGATTTTCTCTGTGACAAAAGTGATGCTTCATGGTTGTATTTTACATAGTGAATATATCTCTAGGAGAGCTTGCTAATTATTTTGAGGTTCTTAAATTATTATAAATGTTTTTTTTCTGCACAAAGGCAGTGTTTCCCTTAGGATTTTTTTCAGGTGGGGTGGTAGACCCCTGAAACTTGTAGTGTTGCGGAGCAGGCTTGTCGTTGATCCGTGGTATCGTCATAGACGAGGCACACAAATTTTTGCCTATTTAGGTTTGTGACATTCTCCGTTCCTCTTTGACATTTTTACTGCTAAAGTTACTACCTCTTGATGGAGCTTGCTACAGTTATACTACATTCACATACTGGATTACCAGACCATGGATAGAGCCCTGTGAATACTGATAGATTCCTTTTGATAATCAATTAATCATTTATCATTCAATATGCTGGACATTTCCAGTTCCAGCAACTCAAATATGTGCATATCTGTTAACTATCACTTTACAATCAACAAACAGGTTTAAGACTATAGCGCGACCTATCACTCAGCCCTGTCTGCTATTATTGATTGCTGATATATCATACCTGTGTATATGTCACCTGATTAGTGACAACAAATTGCAGTACAGAAATGACAGTGATATTTTTGATGTTATTTGCAAAGTGTTACCATGACATAGATTGTCCACAAGAGGACACTGACAAATTGTTCAAATGTAGGGGTGGCTCTTCGGTCAAAACTGTTGCATGTTATGTGTTTAGGTTAAAAAAAAATTACTTCAGCAGATTTTTGACACTCTCAACTATAGATATCGGCAGATATAAGCCTAAATAATACAGTATAACATGAGGTCTGTTTAAAACTGTTGGTTGAATTTAACAAGCATCGTCAAGATGTCACATTGGGGTCTAAGAAAATTGTGATAGGAATTGTAAAATGACAATTTATATCAAGCGATGTAAGACTACAGCAGTGGATTTTATCAGATGCTTCATTGGTAAGGTTCACTCTCTTAACAAACTTTCTTAGTTTTGCTTAAATTAATATTACATAAATCAACCATCATAATAAATTCCATGTACTGTACAAACCCTGCAGACCACTTAAATGGAAGTTGCTGATGCCAGTTCCCACAGCTTCTGTTGTAAATCAGCCTAAGAGCAATTAAGAGATATTGGTCTGTCACACGTGTGTCTCCTCTCCACATCGGGTGTGTATTACTGTCTCTGGGAGTTCACGGGTCAGCTTTATCTCATGACTCTTTGCCCCATACGGCAACATATTCCTGGCTCTTGTGTGCCAAATCCTCCGCATGGGATAGAGCTGCCTGGGTCTAGCTTTGCACCTGGGCCTCATTCACAAAGAGTCATGTCTGGTTTTGACTGTCATTATCTTAATCATCACATTACGCTTCATTTTCTGACACATAATCACTTTAATTGGACTGAAGCTAAAAAAGAGGCAATTTGTGGTGGATAAAAGATAAGAGAGGCATTTGGCAGAACTGGGCTGAAAATCCTGTGTTTCGTCTCAAATAAATGAATAGGTTCAGGGGTTATGTATGTGTGTCTGTGTGTTTGCATGTTATCTTTGGGATTAAGAGGAGCAATTGTCCCTCTGTACATTTGACAGCAGTCTTTTGCTGTAGCCATTTTGTGCAAATGTGGTACAATAGCAACAGGCGGGGATGTTGGAGTACCCGTTTCTCTCTCACTTCTAGAAATCTAATTCACTACACTCTACAACTCATGTCTCATGACAGAAACACACGTGCTGTAAATCTGGCATGCCAGTCAATTTATTGCAGTCACATCCAATGAATTTAATCACTTTCATTGTAGCATCTTTGGTACATTTCAGTATTTTGTATTCAATCTGACGCTGGGAGAAGTAAGTTTCTAGTTATATTACAGAAACATCACTCTGCATTATCGATCCGCAGCCTTGCCTATTATGGAACAAACAAGGGGGCACTATTAATATAACCGAGACATATCATTACATTTTAGATATTTGTTGTTTTTATTATTTTTGGGTGTTTCTGTTGTATTTGAAAGTGAAAGCAGGAGAGAGAAAGTGAATGACTTGTACCCAGGCCACAGTGGTAAAGATTTAACCTTGATATGTAGTGCGCTCTCCACATGGTGAGCCACTGGGGCACTCATACATTTCAGTTTTTATCTTTTATATCTCAGAGAAAATCCAGAACTGGACTGCTCACATCAGCTTGAGGAGAACCATTTATAAAGTATCTGTCTCTGATTGGTTGAGACGATCTGTGGCTGAAAAAGCTACTTGTACAGTTACCACATCCACCGATGTAAGCCTTAGATGTGATAGTAACAGTGAAGTGAATGTTCCTGATTTATATGATTTGTTTGTTATCTGTGCTAAGTCTGTCATGATCAATTCTGTGCCAAAGTAACAAACACAATGTGCAGTATCTGAACCCTTGACAGCTGCAGGCCAGCTGTACAGACACAGATCACAGTGTGCTTCGCATTGATTTCAAAATCTGCTTTTCTTGTGGCTTTCGCCCACAAAAGTTAACATTTCCACTCGCCACAGAGAGAGGTGGATATAGATTTTTGTTGTCTGGAGTTCTGGCCATTGTCAGACTAAAAAATCTAATCCTCTTGGCAGTTTTGTCAGTCAAGTGGCCATTGTCTGGTTTGTCCTGCTTCCTCTCCAAGGACTTAACTTTACATAAGCAGACATTTGTGTCCTACTGGCTGCTCTCTGTACGAGTCCCGAGGCCTTTTGCTAGTAGATTAGCAGTTTAGAAAAGTGGTTGTATTTGTGTGTCTCTTAGAATGCATGTGCATACTTGACGATGTGTTTGTGTGAATATGCTGAAACTAATTACAGTGACAATAACAGCACCTGGTATTATGCAGTAGGTGTATCTACATTTTACTGCTTGTGTCTGGTTGGTATGTATCTCATTGTGTTTCTCCGGTGTGTGCCATTGCACATTACATCATCTCCATATGGCATGACGTTCATATTTGTGTGATTTCTTGTGCGCAAATACTGTCTGCATGCTGCTGGAATATAAATCTGTGTAATAAAACTGAGCATCTTTCTGATGTTGCACATGCACAAAGTGTGGACAATGGCAGCACGCATCTTTGTAGGGTGGAACGACTCTGAGTGAGCATTTCTGGTTGCACCTTGGGCCGCTAGCGCTGTCTCTGCAATCACGCTCCCATTGAGGGCAGCCTTTCATGTTGGGCCTTTCACAGAAACCTTTCAGACAGAGAAAGATGGAAAGAGGAAGATCAAGGGGGGAGAGAGAGAAAGAGATAGAGAGTGCAGAGGCAAGGAGAAGGGAAGTGCTTCTGCAGCCCCGAGCGCTCATCTCCAATCCTGACTGTGAATAAGCATGCTTCTGATGAAGAGTGCACATGTTGAATAGTAACGTGTGTGTATGTGTGTGAAAAAGAAAAAGAGTGAGAGGTGCTGTTAGTGAAGCTCTGCTATTGTGTGTGTTCACTGTGTAACCTGTAAGTCACCCTATTTAGGCCTCTGCTATATTCTAACTTTGGTGTCTCATATAAACATAATCACTGATGCATGATGTTGCTGTGGGAGAAAAATAGTGTTGTACAGTAGAGTACAGTACAGTACTAAGATGCATCACTCAGCTGTGCTGAGCTGAGTAAAGCAATGCAGGTTGAGCGGATGGATAGAGAGTGTTTGCTAGCAGTGCAGGCAGAGGGGATGTTTGGTGAGGACTACCAGGTGTTCATATCTGATGGGCGGGCAGTCGGCCAGGTGTTGGTGGGAGGACACAGGGATCCTGCTGAAGGAGGTAAGCAGGGAGTCATCCCGCTTAAAATTCAAATAAATCACTTCTGTTCATTGATTTTGATTGATTGCCCATTTTTACATCTTTTGCACTTACATTACAGAAACCTCTGTCTGCACTGAGGTTCGCATAGCCTACAGCTTTGTGAAGCTCATGAAAAATACGTGCTTCTTTTGAGGGCCAAAAACTTTCATCTTTCTTTCTTTGCCATCATCAGGTTTGTTAGTTTTTGCTTTGTGTAGCATTTATCTAAAACAAACAACTGGCAAGCTTTGTTGCCTCTCATAAATCATTTAGGTCTACTTTGTCTGCCAAGTGGAGCCTAAGAGAACATTTCACACAGCAGTGTGAAACAGTTTTTGCTTTTGGATTCTCTTTGCATTCGTACCCCTCTCTGTCATTACTGTGTGTGTGTGTGTGTTGTGTTTTATACTCTGGCAGCTTTTCAGTCTATGCTATGGAGCTCATTTGATGTCCACAAGAATAGTTTGAGGCTGGAGTGGGGACGAACGGAGGAGATACTGTAGAAATCTGAGCTGTGATTGATCATCAGAGAAGGAATGGGAAAGGGATGCACAACTTCCTGTTTTCCTCCTTTCCTTTAAAGTCACTGTCTACCTCCCTCCCTTTCAAAGGCAGGGAGGTAGGTAGGATTGTACAGGCTGGGAGGCTAATTAGCCAACTCCATCCCATTTAAAATGATGAAAAGACTTTGAGGTGAATGGGGAAAAAAAAACACTGGCTCAAGTAAAGAGTCAGATATCTGGTTGAAAAATGAGAACCGATTGTAAGGAAACTATTGTATCGCCTTCCACTATTATAATAATAAATGTGAAAACTGTCATAAGCAAGTAGAAAGGAAAGTCTAAATGTCAGGAACAAATGTCACTACTTTTTCTTTTTCTTTTTATGATCAGCTACAGCGTTGATGCCACACTTTTTCAACATGATTGGAATATAGACATAAGTTTAGCTCACATACAGTGCCTTCACATAGGGAACAGCTGCTAGAGCTTAACCACTATATTCTGCATATACAGGGAAATATGATGGTAATGACTTCCACCTCTGCGGCAAGACAATCAAACACTGTTAATTAGCTCTGGCACTATAGTACTCTCAATCAGGAGAAATTCTCTGCAGCTATGAGCTGTGATGGAGACAGTAAGGGTGTGTGTGTGTGCACGTGTTTGTGTGTGTGTGAGAGTAGTGATTATTTTGTTAGATGGTGATTATGACAATTATTAATCATGATTATCAACCTTGATGATCTGAGCAGCAGAATTTTGCCTTGCACTTTTAGCAGCTTATATCATCAACATCATCATATTTAAAATTAAATAATTTGTTTCATTATAATTGATGTAGCTGAATGAGTTGATGAGAGGGGATACCCTGAGAGTGCAAACAGGGTTTCTCACATTAACCTGAATAACCTGCCTGCCTCTTGAGATGGAAGCACTTTCACAGTGATATTAAAAACCATCGTTTTTGTGACATGAAAAAATAATGCCAAGGTGTCAAATGTAGCTGTGGCCTGTTCTCAATGCAGCTGAGATTCATTTTCAAAAAGAATTTGAGAGGAATTAAGGTAACAAATGCCTCAATTCCCTGTCAGTCATCTGGGTGACAGAATGTCCCTTTTGTTCGAAAAACAAAGTGAAGCAGTGCAGAGCTAAATGAAAGAGTGATATTTTGCTGCGTGTGACAGCATAGAGCGAGAGATTGGGAGACAGTGGGAGGGATGGCAGAAGTGTGCATGATTGAGATAAGCGACAGATAAATGGGGAGCCAAGCAGAAGTCCTCTCCCACACACTGGGATCCCAGAGATACCTCCCACAGAAACAGTGGAGCACACTGCAGTTGCACTGTCACGCAAGGACATATGAAGGACACAGAGAGGGGGAGAAAGAGAGAGAGGACGGCTGTACCTCAGAGAGCATTCGAACTGAGAGAGAGAGAGAGAGAGAGAGAGAGACAGACCTTTTTCTGCGTTGAATGAGTGCTCATGTCCTCCATCATAAACACCTATTATTGCTTTTTTTTTTAAAGAAGCGAGCAAAAGCATTATATTAGTTTTGAATAAATTCTACTGTGCATAGTGATAGGGACTGTGGTTGTTAATATCATGTAAATACAATTGTGTGTGCCACATTACAGGAGATGGACAAAACAATGGCAACTTCTAGCACAATGTGAATACCAATAAGAAGAAGGACCAGACTAAATCCTAAAACAAATCCTTTACTATAGGTGTAGTGATGTTAGACCTTTCATCAGGATGATGGGGCTTCAGTTCTTTAAGGAATATTAAATATAGGAATGTGTCTTGGTGATCTTTCTTCTCAGATCTTTTTTGTACGTCTAATTGGTATTCTACATGACAAGACCCATTTTTGCAGCAGCATTTTGTAATTGTGATTCATATAGGCAATGATAAGCCTTTTTTTATGTTTGTCCATCACTGCATAATTGCATTTTCTCAGATCCAAATTTAGCTTTGCTAATCTGTATTAAATTACCTGCATCATAACTTTGTCTGTCAATACAGATATGATGTCTAAGGTTCAAATAAACATGGTTCAATAAACTAAGAACTCCACAATTATGAGTAGACATGACATCTTTCAATCTGTGTCTTTCTGAGCATCTTCTTCATCACCTACACACACCTTACTCCTTATTTCCTGCATTGCTCCTAATAACTGAACTGTTAGTCCCTGTTAAGTGGCCATGTGATAACTCTCTCTCTTTCCTTCCACCATTTTAGCCATGCTTGCAGCGTGATTGTTGGGATGGCAATGTCAGTTGGTCAGTTAGATTTTTTGTCAGTCCAGCACTTCAGTTCAGATTTAAATATGTCTATGTGTATTGGATGGATTGCCATGACATTAGCACAGACATTTATTGGCCCCAGAGGATGATTTCTAGTGATTTTGGTCAACCAGCTGCGAATATAGAGTGCCAAATTAAATGGCATAGCCTATTTAGCTTCTTAACTTGATGTATTTCCTGTTGAAACAGGATGTTGTGGCATGATGCAGTTATAGATCATTCTGAATTAATGGGATATTAAGATAAAATGCAGCGCTTCCCAAGACATTGTGAGGAGGTGACAAGACATGTCATTGGTCTTTAATGTACTTATTAACAAATAAGATGGTGTTAGTATCCATGCACCTGACAGTAGAATTTAGACTCACAAAAGTTGGTCAGTCTAACAACAAAGAGTTGAGCCTGACAGGCTGTGTTTATATGTGGTTTACATATGGCCAGTGTACAACACCTCTTTATTCACGTAATAGTATTGCCTTTTCTTCCAGTGCAACCCTACATCAAATGTTACATTTGTTCACCCCACTAAACATTGTCTCCATTTTTCTAATTTCCATTCAACCATTTTCTCCCCTGGTATATAATAAGCATTACAGCCTATAGTGGCTATAGATTTTAGTCTTGTTTTTTTCCATGCATACTTCTTCCCAATGGCCTTGTCTCAGAGCTTTGCCTTTCTTTGTAACTGTATCTATGCAGAAAGTGTATGCAGGGCCACGGGAGATTCTCTCTGATTGGCATAGAGGTTGGCATTTATGATCCAGGATCACATTTGACTGCGGACTACAAAGTTCAGTGTTTTTTGCCCGGCACACACCAGTAGGCAAGTTAACTACGTCTCAGTGGCCTTTATTCCGTGGAGCTGGCATTAATAAGTCAGCACCCTACCGTGAGTTACCAGACTAATGAGCTGGTTGCTGCTGGTTTGCATCTCACTCCAGTCACTTTTTCCCTGCAGTGGTACAGGCTGAAGATGCTGGCTAGACTGTGCCCTTGGCTTTGCTCTCTCCTGCTGAACCTAGACTTAGAGGCAAACAGTTCTGATTGGGAAAGATGGGTCCCATGGGTGAAAGGCTGAGATATCCCCGTCACCAAGTGAATCTGGGTCAGACCTTGCGTGACGGACAGCCTGCCATTATCACCACTCAGACACACAAAAGGGAAAGGCCAAGAGCTGGAAAGTGCTTGGAGGGTGGAGAGGAGGGGTTGATTGAGAGGAAGAGGAGGGAGTGCTTTCCTCTTGTTCTCTGTCAGGCAAGGCAACAGGATTGGACACCCCCCCCCATGGGTGTCTGGTCCTGCCTCCTTTTGACACATTCACAGTCAGACATCCCTGAAAGTAGAGGAATAAATGTAGACATGCACACACATAATAAGATCCCAGCTCTGAGCCAGGAGAGTCTGTAAGGCGAGGAGTGGATGATGTCTTGGTTTTCTTTCGCTTAGGACTTTTGCAACTGGGTCTTCTTGGGTTTAGTAAGTGCAGGCTCTCATTTGTCCACTTCTTACTCTAATAGCCTATATTGTGTGGTTCACTACACGGGCTGTCAACATCGTGATGTTGAGATGACAAGGGCACCCAACCCCACTCTATTTCTAGCCTGTCAACAGATGACAGGGGTCGCGCTCAGACCTAGCCTCTCTATTTCCCTCAGTTCTTTCCCTTGCTGTTCACATCTTCATCCTTTTTTAAATTTCTTAAATCGGTCACTTTCACATTTATAAACTTCTTTTGATTCCTTCTCTATCTCTTACCAACCATATTAAACATCTCGTCTTTTTACCCTGCCTCTGTTTCACCCGCTCAGGCATTATTAACACTCGGCACACTCTGCATGCTCCCTAATTTGTTCTGCCAGTGACACTAATGTGCAGTCAGATAGAACTGACAAACAAAGCAAATGTCAAGTCTTTCCTGTGACCTGAAGAATTGGGAGTTGATTATACCTGCTTTAGTGTCCCAGGTGAAAACACACTCTCACGTAGACACACGCTGCTATTGTGTACTTCCACATTCTTGACGATGCCCTCATCACATGCATGAATGTCTTGGGTGTCAGCACCATGACAATAGCTTCTCTGCAGCAACCTGGGGATCGGATTTCCTGTTTGATAATCAGTCAGGTGAGCAAGCCTATCAGGGTTCAGCCAAGTCCTATGGAGACCAATAGCGTTGGAGACAGATGAGGACTCTCGGCAACAGGGAGGATTAACCAGGATAGATAGCAGAATTTGAGTGGAGTCCATTAAATCTGACTCACTGAAGATCTAGATGGAGATTTGCTCATGTTAAAGTGTAATGATAGCAGTAAGGTACAAAAACATGAGCTTTTTGCAAACTTATTTTGGTCTTAAAGGAAAGTGTACAATTATTTGTGCTCTCATTGTATGATTCAAACAGATGAAACATCCTAAAATCTGCTCTAATGATGGCTAATGTCAAGGCACAACGGAGTTAATTTTCAAAGGTTTTCTAGGGCTTTGTTTTGTGAAACAGAATAAATCACAGGTAATCTCCTTTGTTGTTTCAGTTTGAAACAGGAACATGGGGTTTGTTTTACAAGTCAGACACCATTTACCATCACACTGAAAACACTGATACCCCTCTTAAACTGAGGACTCACTATGGGTAAGGATTGCAAATGATTACCTTGATTCCAGGGCTAGGCTAAGGCTGAATGTAGGGTTTTAGGCAAAGGATGGAAGTTCCTCTTGGCTCGGTCAGGCTTAAAGTAATAAATCCACAGATCCCCCTAGTCCGAGGCCAGGATTACTTGTTCTGGACCCACCTGTTAACAGGGGAGTTTGCATTGGTTCGCCTTGCTGAAATAACAGGTTGGTAGGCTTCAGTTGTGTATCTGTACAAAATTATTTTGTTCACTTTATTCATAACACTTAAACATCAAAATCATGTTCAATGTACTTGAACTTATTTGTAGCTACGACAGTAGCGGTACATATCTCCAGGGACACAACAGATCTGAGATCCTTTAAAGGACTCTTTAGAAATGAAAACCCTAGTTATCTATCTGTGATGTATGTTTTTTGCAACAGTGCACATGGTGGTATGTGGGTATAGAAATACACTACTAAGCTAGTGTTTAATACTTCCTGCAACAGAGGTGTTGATTAGGAATGCACTGATTTATGTAAGGTAACAGAAGGGATTGCCGTGGAGCAGTAGATGGCCCACCATGACTCGATTAATGTAACTGATAGTGGAAACAATGTATTTTATAATGACATTCATAAGGAAACTTTTAAAAGTAGATTTTTGAGTACTTTTAAGCCTTTATTACCAGCAGTGGAGAGATGACAGGAAATGAGGGTCAAAAGGGGTGCAACAAGGATACTGCGGCTGGACGTTAATCTAGCAGTTCAGAAAGATCCTTTAAACCTGAAACCACAACAACTGTGACTGGTCAAACGTGGGTCTCTTGTGCTTTCTTGTACATGTTTCTGATGGTGACAGTAGATGGAGACTGTTGATGGTGTGATGGTGCTGATGGTATAAATTGCGGCTCAGCACACAAAGAACTTGCATGCAGTCTTCTTCACTGTCTTTGTTGGTGCATTGCTGTGTCAAGAAACACAGAAATTTGTTGTTGATCACTGAAATAGTGTGAAACTAACGTCGTGTGCATGTATGTGTATATGCGTCCTGGTGCACATGTACATGAACAAACAAAACGGGGGCCCACACATAAAGACATTGTTCCCCAGGGAAATATGAATCAGTTTACAGTGGTCTACCATGGCAGCTGGAACAAGTAGGTTAAGCAACTTGACAGCAGTATTAATAATAATATTTGGCTTTTAACCCTTCCCATTCTGTTGGCCTGCCAAATTCATAGCACAGCATTAATGTAAAAGCAAAGATCGTGTGAACCTCTAATTTCAGACTCTAGTCATCGGAGGCCACTATTAAGGCTGCAGTGAAAACGGCAGACACTTTATCCTGTAGAAAATTGTTGTTTTTGGATTGAGCCCATTTTGTTACAGAAGAAACTACAGCACTGAAATCTGAAAAACTTTTTGTTAGTTCTTAATTGCAAACTGCACTCTGCTGCAGTGAGGGTATACAGATTTCTCTCCCAGATGGCTTTACTTTCAGCCAGCAACCAACTCAAGAGACAGACTCTCCTCCCACCCTCATGGCTTTCTGCAACAGCAGACCTGACAGAGGTCTTTCAGTCAGAGATGAATAAAGTATCAATTCTGTTTTTCAAAACTGTGACTTCTCTCACTGGTTGCATGTAGTATAGTTGAATCTAGTTTCTGATTGTTTTTTCCACTACCCTTTTCTGGTATTTGGAGGACCTCTGCCTAACAACAAACCCTCCAAATTAAAAGACAAAATATGTAATTTGTCCTTGCCCTCTGGAGTGAAATAGAGTAGGCTTTCATGATCTGATGCCACCATTGGCGGGACGTTACTGTTTGTTTGTACTCAATTAATATAACAGTTAATCGTATCCAAAATAAATATAAAAAACTTCTCATTGATATTTTCACACAATCGAATTATGATCATAATGGCAATTATAAAACTTGTCCAATTTCCCAGTCACTGCTGTGTTATGATATTAACAACAACAGACCCTATCTTTCAGATGCCGGATCAGAAAAATACTGGACCTCAAATTCAAAAGGATTGCTGTGACACGTAGATTAATTCACATGCTGAATGTCCTTATCCAAATAGTATTTTTACTTAAGTACTTGAAACGTAAAAACCTAAAATGGTTACGACATGAATTTATTTCACCATGGGAGTAATGCTGGACGATAATCACTGGCAAAGGTATTTTTGCATCAATGTATGGCAAGAAAACAAACTGAAATGACTGTAATGACATGTTCCTTTTTTTATGATGCTTGTGTGGGGACAAAAAGTAAACAGGACTTGATCTCCATGGGAAACTCTGCTTAGACTGGGCGCATGCGGGTGCACATTATGCAAATTAGTGGCATTGATGACGCCCCAGCCCTATTATGCATTAAAAAAACGTTCACCGTCAGTTTGGAAATTAACTGCACTTTTTAAAGTCTGATATCCAAACTACAAAAATGATGACATGGATGAATTTGTAAAACACCTGTTTCTCCATTAGTTTAAGTAAAGTTTTAGGTATCTGATTTTAGTTTATTTTGGTTAAGAGGAAAATTCTGTTGTTACCTGGAGTAAACAGGGTTTAGGTTTGTTTACCAGTTAAGGCTGCGGTTGAATTTGCTTTATCCTTTTTGACTACCTGATGTTGATGCTATGCTGATATGTTCAACACTATGCCAGTTTTGAAGGTTATTATTAAGCCATTGATGAAGAAATATGATTAAGGAGCTGAATGTGTTACAGCTAAATTAATCATAGATCAGGCTGTGCTGATTAAAATAACAAATTGTGCTTACAAGATTAAATGAATTTAAAAACCTGTCTCATTTCACAGTCTCAATCAGGCATTTTTGAAC
Organism: Lepomis gibbosus; assembly: GCA_029875015.1. Lineage (NCBI taxonomy): Eukaryota > Metazoa > Chordata > Actinopteri > Centrarchiformes > Centrarchidae > Lepomis > Lepomis gibbosus. The sequence continues at coordinate 38,458 of JAPMOB010231879.1, forward strand.
AAAAACTATTTTGTCATCGCCTATTCCAGTGTTATTTTTTTGGCTTGATATCCAACCTTTGTTTTAGTGAAACTGACTCATGTTTTGTAGATACACTGTAGTGGGTGTGTTGATGGTTGACACAGAGCCAGGAATGAAGAGCCCAAATTAAATTTCATCAAGGGCCCCCAGTAGGCCTGGGGCTGCCCATTTGAGCAGAGAGATCAACCCTCTAATAACCTCCATAAAACACACATTTCTGCCCTCATAGACAAAATAGGATGAGAAATGCTTTTGTATAAACTACACAAGTGGTAGTTCAGTTTTTATATTTTTTCCTGTTTCACCACCAGTAGACATTTTCCCCTATATAATCATGACCTTTCCCTTCTCTTATCCCCCTGTGATGACCTTGATCCTCTTTTATATGGTATTCTACATTTTTACAGCTCATTACTGCTGATATTTTAACTTGCTGTTTGATTCAGATGTCGGTAACTGCAACCAATTACATCGCCAATTAGTGGATTCATTTCTGATACATTCTTTTTCTCTGCCCACAGTTCATCCATGTCAACATCTGCGCAGACAAAGAACAGAAACTTCACTTTTACAGTGTAAAACTGTCTTCTGGTGTCTTATTGTCAGCAGAACCTTGTTTTATTTTTTTGCAAGGACGTCTGGATTTGCTCTGATAAGGCTGAGTAGAACAGTTAAAAAGCTGCTTGGTGAAGCCGAAAAGCCTCTTAAATGGAAAGTGCTCATAATTTCCCTCACTGGAAATATTAATACTATAATGCAGCAATATTAGGGTGTAGGCTAAAGCAAGGAAGATTTTTGTTTTAAGTATGACATTATAACAAAGCCGGAGAGGTGGATGGAGGGCAACAACATAATGTATGGAAGTGTATCCCCCCACACCCCCCGTAGTTAAAATTCTTGTAGTCATAGCAGTGGTTTGATGTAGTGGTCCCGTCTTGAATGTGATGGCTGCCAGAGTGTAGGCCAGAATGTTAACATCCAGAGTACCACAAATTAACAGCTGAAAAGAGGGAGTGACAGAGTGTAGCCATGATGGTGATGGAGCCCACAGTGCAGTACTGCGTAGCCGATAGCCAATCGATATGTCACACAGTCCTGTCCAGCTTGCTGTTGAAAGAGCCGGCCTACTCTCTTTGGATCTCCTTCAGACCTGACTGAGTCTTTGTGTTCTCCAGTGCTGAATGCTAATTCATCCACTGTGCCGGGGGCCAACGTGCACTCACTAAAAAGCTGCTTGGGACGTCACAGAACACTGCGCTCCATTTTTTTTACTTCATTGATGCTAATTTGAATGAGAGTGTTTTTAGTCCTTTGTTGAACAAAATCCACATAATTAATAAACGTTAATGCATCTTTGGGGTTTTGTGCAGGATTTGTGACAAATATGGATAATTCAACTCTCTCAGTAAACTGCAAAGAGATGCTTTCTCTCATCCACGCTGTAATAACACAATGACAGCTCTATCTGGGCGACCAGCCCCTATTCAAGCGTTTAGTGGGTTTTTTCAAGGATGAAGACTGCCCTCCTCCTTTCTATAGAACTGGTTGGTCATCAGGGACAGGGATTGATGGATAGACCTTGTGAGGGCAGCTTCACAGAACTGCTGACGTATACAGCACCATGATTAATGTAAAGCCCTGTCTATATTTGTAAGCCTATGTAACAATTGTTATTTTCTATGGGGTATATTTTTTCCTTTTTCTTTATACAGCATGTTTATAGTTCAAAATGTTTATTTAACAGTTAAAAACCTACAAGCATTATATATAGAAATACATCATACAAAACTCTGAAAATAGTCTTTTTAAAATGCCATTTACTGTGCAAACACTGTTAGTTTAACAGTTTGTTTTTCACTTACTTAGAGCAACTCTGTTGCATAATCAGCAGCTCATTTGTATTTTTTCCCCCCTTTTCACTTTCTATTAGTGGAATAGTTTTTCAACATTGCAAGGGATCTCCTTTATTGTAAACTGTGGTGGTGGTGAGTCCTCTTACGATATGAAACTTGGAATACATTTTGTTTGTGTGGTGGCATAAAAAGGCGGTCTTTGGTGAAAGTTGATAAAAACTGAATCAAACAAATCCTTGATAATATAAAGCATAGATACTATTTTGTGTGTCAGCTAGTCAACTATTCTGCCCACTGCAGAATATCATAGCTTCTTTTAAAGTGACGAACTGAAGCAAATAGGAAGGCTTTGAGGCTGCTCTCCTTTAATAAACATAAGTACTGCATCCAGGATCAAATAATGTGCTTCAGTTGTTTATGAATGGTATTAGTACACTGCATTTTTTTCTGAATCTCCAAACAACTGCTGTTGGTTTTACCTCTTAGGGAAAGTTCATGAGGCTAGGAAATGCTAATAAACAAAAACCAAGACCTTTTTACCTGTAGCTTAATACAGGAGCAAAGAATGACTAGCATCATTCGAATGTCTTGCTTCTTTTGCCATTGCAGAAGCCAATAGTTAAGTGAGAGGAAAAGCTGTCTGAAATTTCCCTCTGTGGGAGCAGAATAAACAGACAGCACTGGGAGTCACTTGCTGTCTTACATTGTAGCATTTTAAAAAGCTAACATCCCAACATGGCTCTGCTGTCTGTTTTGAAATCCTGGCGGACTGATCACATTTATTGTTAATGTTACTCTGCAGCGCCAACTCTTCACTGATGGAGAAACTCACCCACACAGCGACGAACACTGACTGACGCATATTCAACACAGAGCCTGGAAAAATTCTGAAAAACAAAAGGTTGAAAAAGTTGGTCTCATCACAGTCTCTCAGTGTGGCTGACTCACTGATGCCACATCTGACTTGGGTCGTTTGTCAAGAGCTGCAGCAACCGGGGCTGTGGGGCTCCTGATCACATAAAACTGAGTTATAGCACGCCCAATAATATTGGATTACTGCAGTGTGGGCCACAGTATAGTCAACAACACCTCTGAGGGATCCTTTGAGAAGTACTGAGGGAAAGAGGGTATATCCAAAACCTAGATGATGTCCGGGATGAGGAGAGATAAAAAATACATTAGTGGAAAACATAGGATGAGACAAAGTCATTGAGAGACTGGAATACCAGAAACAAAAGAAGCAAGAGCTAACATAGAGCAGTCCTCGGTTTTAGAGTGTACAGAGTTTAAAGGACCATACCCAAGGCAATACTAATGTTGTTTTGTGTGTGTGGATAGTTAGTATATGTGTGAAAATCTCAGGGTTCTTGAGGGTCACTAATGTTCATTCTGGTGGTCTGCCTCCAGCTGAGGATCAAAGTAGGGCAAAACTCCGGAAACACATTTTGAGTTTCTTCTGATTTCATTTGCTGCCTTCACTCTAGGTCAGCTCACCCAGAGATGGATGGAGCCCTCATATTTCTACACACATTCTCAGCTATCCGGGTGCAGACCAAAGGTCAGGCGTTTTCACTACTACTGTAGAGAATAGTTCAGCACAAAGGTGGAAGTTTTTGTTTTGCAACTTCTTACGTCATATAAGAAAAACTATTTGCCTTTGTCATTTGTCTCGGCACAGAACAGTCTGTCTCCACGACTCACATCCATTGTGAGTGCGTCAGAGAGATTACCTAAACGATACTCAAGTGTCCTTAAATGAGGCAATCTGGACAGCCCTGCCTATCCATTACTGTTAGCATCATGATTAGCTCGCAGCCATTTACTCAGCGAATCCATCCATCCTCTCTCTTGCCTCTCTTAACTCTCTTTCCCCTTGCACTTCTGTCAAGCTCTTCTTCCATTTTGTCAGTGTCTGCGTTTTCTCAAACCAGTTCTTATCGGCTCAACGGTTTCTTCTGGCTTCCTCTTATCTGCAGCATAGCTCGGCCCTGCAGGATAGAGAGTTGCCCTGTGCAGCCAAGGCGGGGTATAATGAGACAGGTGCTTTTTTCCACAGTCACCCTCTCACACAGATATACTAGCTTTATCCCTCTTCCACTAACTCTCTGTGTGGGACAAACTGTTTACGTGCCATGT